>OX451219.1:18835895-19024624 GCA_949628195.1 Phasia obesa | reverse complement strand
AGGTCGTCACAGATTTTTGTCCTTTTTGCGATTAGACGCAGGTTAACGAAGATACAGCAAAAATAAGATTTTAATATAAAAAAATTGATTTTTTATGAAAAATATAGGTCGTCACAGATTTTTGTCCTTTTTTCGATTAGACGCTGTTTTTTATGAAAAATATAGGTCGTCACAGATTTTTGTCCTTTTTTCGATTAGATGCTGTTTAAAGGAGATATAGCAATAATAAGATTTTCATATAAAAAAATAGATTTTTAAGAAAAATATAGGTCGTCACAGATTTTTGTCCTTTTTGCGATTAGACGCTGTTTAACGAAGATACAGCAAAAATAAGATTTTCATATAAAAAAAAAGATTTTTATGAAAAATATAGGTCGTCACAGATTTTTGTCCTTTTTTCGATTAGACGGTGTTTAACGAAGATACAGCAAAAATAAGATTTTCATATAAAAAAAATAGATTTTTTATGAAAAATATAGGTCGTCACAGATTTTTGTCCTTTTTTCGATTAGACGATGTTTAACGAAGATACAGCAAAAATAAGATTTTCATATAAAAAAATAGTTTTTTTATGAAAAATATAGGTCGTCACAGATTTTTGTCCTTTTTTCGATTAGACGCTGTTTAAAGAAGATACAGCAAAAATAAGATTTTCATATAAAAAAATTGATTTCGTCACAGATTTTTGTCCTTTTTTCGATTAGACGGTGTTTAACGAAGATACAGCAAAAATAAGATTTTCATATAAAAAAATAGTTTTTTTATGAAAAATATAGGTCGTCACAGATTTTTGTCCTTTTTTCGATTAGACGCTGTTTAAAGAACATACAGCAAAAATAAGATTTTAATATAAAAAAATAGATTTTTTATGAAAATATAGGTCATTACTGATTTTGTCCTTTTTTCGATTAGACGCTGTTTAAAGAAGATACAGCAAAAATAAGATTTTATAAAAAAATAGATTTTTTATGAAAAATATAGGTCGTCACAGATTTTTGTCCTTTTTTCAATTAGACGCTGTTTTAAGAAGATACAGCAAAAATAAGATTTTCATATAAAAAAATAGTTTTTTTATGAAAAATATAGGTCGTCACAGATTTTTGTCCTTTTTTCGATTAGACGCTGTTTAAAGAAGATACAGCAAAAATAAGATTTTCATATAAAAAAATAGATTTTTTATGAAAAATATAGGTCGTCACAGATTTTTGTCCTTTTTTCGATTAGACGGTGTTTAACGAAGATACAGCAAAAATAAGATTTTCATATAAAAAAATAGTTTTTTTATGAAAAATATAGGTCGTCACAGATTTTTGTCCTTTTTTCGATTAGACGCTGTATAAAGAAGATACAGCAAAAATAAGATTTTCATATAAAAAAATAGATTTTTTATGAAAAATATAGGTCGTCACAGATTTTTGTCCTTTTTTCGATTAGACGGTGTTTAACGAAGATACAGCAAAAATAAGATTTTCATATAAAAAAATAGTTTTTTTTATGAAAAATATAGGTCGTCACAGATTTTTGTCCTTTTTTTCGATTAGACGCTGTTTAAAGAAGATACAGCAAAAATAAGATTTTCATATAAAAAAATAGATTTTTTAAGAAAAATATAGGTCGTCACAGATTTTTGTCCTTTTTGCGATTAGACGCTGTTTAACGAAGATACAGCAAAAATAAGATTTTCATATAAAAAAAAAGATTTTTTATGAAAAATATAGGTCGTCACAGATTTTTGTCCTTTTTCGATTAGACGGTGTTTAACGAAGATACAGCAAAAATAAGATTTTCATATAAAAAAATAGATTTTTTATGAAAATATAGGTCGTCACAGATTTTTGTCCTTTTTTCGATTAGACGATGTTTAACGAAGATACAGCAAAAATAAGATTTTCATATAAAAAAATAGTTTTTTTTATGAAAAATATAGGTCGTCACAGATTTTTGTCCTTTTTTCGATTAGACGCTGTTTAAAGAAGATACAGCAAAAATAAGATTTTCATATAAAAAAATAGATTTCGTCACAGATTTTTGTCCTTTTTTCGATTAGACGGTGTTTAACGAAGATACAGCAAAAATAAGATTTTCATATAAAAAAATAGTTTTTTTATGAAAAATATAGGTCGTCACAGATTTTTGTCCTTTTTTCGATTAGACGCTATTTAAGAAGATACAGCAAAATTAGATTTTTTATGAAAAATATAGGTCGTCACAGATTTTTGTCCTTTTTGCGATTAGACGCAGGTTAACGAAGATACAGCAAAAATAAGATTTTAATATAAAAAAATTGATTTTTTTATGAAAAATATAGGTCGTCACAGATTTTTGTCCTTTTTTCGATTAGACGCTGTTTTTTATGAAAAATATAGGTCGTCACAGATTTTTGTCCTTTTTTCGATTAGATGCTGTTTAAAGGAGATATAGCAATAATAAGATTTTCATATAAAAAAATAGATTTTTTAAGAAAAATATAGGTCGTCACAGATTTTTGTCCTTTTTGCGATTAGACGCTGTTTAACGAAGATACAGCAAAAATAAGATTTTCATATAAAAAAAAGATTTTTTATGAAAAATATAGGTCGTCACAGATTTTTTGTCCTTTTTTCGATTAGACGGTGTTTAACGAAGATACAGCAAAAATAAGATTTTCATATAAAAAAATAGATTTTTTATGAAAAATATAGGTCGTCACAGATTTTTGTCCTTTTTTCGATTAGACGATGTTTAACGAAGATACAGCAAAAATAAGATTTTCATATAAAAAAATAGTTTTTTTATGAAAAATATAGGTCGTCACAGATTTTTGTCCTTTTTTCGATTAGACGCTGTTTAAAGAAGATACAGCAAAAATAAGATTTTCATATAAAAAAATTGATTTCGTCACAGATTTTTGTCCTTTTTTCGATTAGACGGTGTTTAACGAAGATACAGCAAAAATAAGATTTTCATATAAAAAAATAGATTTTTTATGAAAAATATAGGTCGTCACAGATTTTTGTCCTTTTTGCGATTAGACGCTGTTTAACGAAGATACAGCAAAAATAAGATTTTCATATAAAAAAAAAGATTTTTTATGAAAAATATAGGTCGTCACAGATTTTTGTCCTTTTTTCGATTAGACGGTGTTTAACGAAGATACAGCAAAAATAAGATTTTCATATAAAAAAATAGTTTTTTTATGAAAAATATAGGTCGTCACAGATTTTTGTCCTTTTTTCGATTAGACGCTGTTTAAAGAACATACAGCAAAAATAAGATTTTAATATAAAAAAATAGATTTTTTATGAAAAATATAGGTCATTACTGATTTTTGTCCTTTTTTCGATTAGACGCTGTTTAAAGAAGATACAGCAAAAATAAGATTTTCATATAAAAAAATAGATTTTTTATGAAAAATATAGGTCGTCACAGATTTTTGTCCTTTTTTCAATTAGACGCTGTTTTAAGAAGATACAGCAAAAATAAGATTTTCATATAAAAAAATAGTTTTTTTATGAAAAATATAGGTCGTCACAGATTTTTGTCCTTTTTTCGATTAGACGCTGTTTAAAGAAGATACAGCAAAAATAAGATTTTCATATAAAAAAATAGATTTTTTATGAAAAATATAGGTCGTCACAGATTTTTGTCCTTTTTTCGATTAGACGGTGTTTAACGAAGATACAGCAAAAATAAGATTTTCATATAAAAAAATAGTTTTTTTATGAAAAATATAGGTCGTCACAGATTTTTGTCCTTTTTTCGATTAGACGCTGTATAAAGAAGATACAGCAAAAATAAGATTTTCATATAAAAAAATAGATTTTTTATGAAAAATATAGGTCGTCACAGATTTTTGTCCTTTTTTCGATTAGACGGTGTTTAACGAAGATACAGCAAAAATAAGATTTTCATATAAAAAAATAGTTTTTTTTATGAAAAATATAGGTCGTCACAGATTTTTGTCCTTTTTTTCGATTAGACGCTGTTTAAAGAAGATACAGCAAAAATAAGATTTTCATATAAAAAAATAGATTTTTTAAGAAAAATATAGGTCGTCACAGATTTTTGTCCTTTTTGCGATTAGACGCTGTTTAACGAAGATACAGCAAAAATAAGATTTTCATATAAAAAAAAAGATTTTTTATGAAAAATATAGGTCGTCACAGATTTTTGTCCTTTTTTCGATTAGACGGTGTTTAACGAAGATACAGCAAAAATAAGATTTTCATATAAAAAAATAGATTTTTTATGAAAAATATAGGTCGTCACAGATTTTTGTCCTTTTTTCGATTAGACGATGTTTAACGAAGATACAGCAAAAATAAGATTTTCATATAAAAAAATAGTTTTTTTATGAAAAATATAGGTCGTCACAGATTTTTGTCCTTTTTTCGATTAGACGCTGTTTAAAGAAGATACAGCAAAAATAAGATTTTCATATAAAAAAATAGATTTCGTCACAGATTTTTGTCCTTTTTTCGATTAGACGGTGTTTAACGAAGATACAGCAAAAATAAGATTTTCATATAAAAAAATAGATTTTTTATGAAAAATATAGGTCGTCACAGATTTTTGTCCTTTTTGCGATTAGACGCTGTTTAACGAAGATACAGCAAAAATAAGATTTTCATATAAAAAAAAAGATTTTTTATGAAAAATATAGGTCGTCACAGATTTTTGTCCTTTTTTCGATTAGACGGTGTTTAACGAAGATACAGCAAAAATAAGATTTTCATATAAAAAAATAGTTTTTTTATGAAAAATATAGGTCGTCACAGATTTTTGTCCTTTTTTCGATTAGACGCTGTTTAAAGAACATACAGCAAAAATAAGATTTTAATATAAAAAAATAGATTTTTTATGAAAAATATAGGTCATTACTGATTTTTGTCCTTTTTTCGATTAGACGCTGTTTAAAGAAGATACAGCAAAAATAAGATTTTCATATAAAAAAATAGATTTTTTATGAAAAATATAGGTCGTCACAGATTTTTGTCCTTTTTTCAATTAGACGCTGTTTTAAGAAGATACAGCAAAAATAAGATTTTCATATAAAAAAATAGTTTTTTTATGAAAAATATAGGTCGTCACAGATTTTTGTCCTTTTTTCGATTAGACGCTGTTTAAAGAAGATACAGCAAAAATAAGATTTTCATATAAAAAAATAGATTTCGTCACAGATTTTTGTCCTTTTGTCGATTAGACGGTGTTTAACGAAGATACAGCAAAAATAAGATTTTCATATAAAAAAATAGATTTTTTATGAAAAATATAGGTCGTCACAGATTTTTGTCCTTTTTGCGATTAGACGCTGTTTAACGAAGATACAGCAAAAATAAGATTTTCATATAAAAAAAAAGATTTTTTATGAAAAATATAGGTCGTCACAGATTTTTGTCCTTTTTTCGATTAGACGGTGTTTAACGAAGATACAGCAAAAATAAGATTTTCATATAAAAAAATAGTTTTTTTATGAAAAATATAGGTCGTCACAGATTTTTGTCCTTTTTTCGATTAGACGCTGTTTAACGAAGATACAGCAAAAATAAGATTTTCATATAAAAAAAAAGATTTTTTATGAAAAATATAGGTCGTCACAGATTTTTGTCCTTTTTTCGATTAGACGGTGTTTAACGAAGATACAGCAAAAATAAGATTTTCATATAAAAAAATAGATTTTTTATGAAAAATATAGGTCGTCACAGATTTTTGTCCTTTTTTCGATTAGACGATGTTTAACGAAGATACAGCAAAAATAAGATTTTCATATAAAAAAATAGTTTTTTTATGAAAAATATAGGTCGTCACAGATTTTTGTCCTTTTTTCGATTAGACGCTGTTTAAAGAAGATACAGCAAAAATAAGATTTTCATATAAAAAAATAGATTTCGTCACAGATTTTTGTCCTTTTTTCGATTAGACGGTGTTTAACGAAGATACAGCAAAAATAAGATTTTCATATAAAAAAATAGATTTTTTATGAAAAATATAGGTCGTCACAGATTTTTGTCCTTTTTGCGATTAGACGCTGTTTAACGAAGATACAGCAAAAATAAGATTTTCATATAAAAAAAAAGATTTTTTATGAAAAATATAGGTCGTCACAGATTTTTGTCCTTTTTTCGATTAGACGGTGTTTAACGAAGATACAGCAAAAATAAGATTTTCATATAAAAAAATAGTTTTTTTATGAAAAATATAGGTCGTCACAGATTTTTGTCCTTTTTTCGATTAGACGCTGTTTAAAGAACATACAGCAAAAATAAGATTTTAATATAAAAAAATAGATTTTTTATGAAAAATATAGGTCATTACTGATTTTTGTCCTTTTTTCGATTAGACGCTGTTTAAAGAAGATACAGCAAAAATAAGATTTTCATATAAAAAAATAGATTTTTTATGAAAAATATAGGTCGTCACAGATTTTTGTCCTTTTTTCAATTAGACGCTGTTTTAAGAAGATACAGCAAAAATAAGATTTTCATATAAAAAAATAGTTTTTTTATGAAAAATATAGGTCGTCACAGATTTTTGTCCTTTTTTCGATTAGACGCTGTTTAAAGAAGATACAGCAAAAATAAGATTTTCATATAAAAAAATAGATTTCGTCACAGATTTTTGTCCTTTTGTCGATTAGACGGTGTTTAACGAAGATACAGCAAAAATAAGATTTTCATATAAAAAAATAGATTTTTTATGAAAAATATAGGTCGTCACAGATTTTTGTCCTTTTTGCGATTAGACGCTGTTTAACGAAGATACAGCAAAAATAAGATTTTCATATAAAAAAAAAGATTTTTTATGAAAAATATAGGTCGTCACAGATTTTTGTCCTTTTTTCGATTAGACGGTGTTTAACGAAGATACAGCAAAAATAAGATTTTCATATAAAAAAATAGTTTTTTTATGAAAAATATAGGTCGTCACAGATTTTTGTCCTTTTTTCGATTAGACGCTGTTTAAAGAACATACAGCATAAATAAGATAGATTTTTTATGAAAAATATAGGTCATTACTGATTTTTGTCCTTTTTTCGATTAGACGCTGTTTAAAGAAGATACAGCAAAAATAAGATTTTAATATAAAAAAATTGATTTTTTATGAAAAATATAGGTCGTCACAGATTTTTGTCCTTTTTTCGATTAGACGCTGTTTTTTATGAAAAATATAGGTCGTCACAGATTTTTGTTCTTTTTTCGATTAGACGCTGTTTAAAGAAGATACAGCAAAAATAAGATTTTCATATAAAAAAATAGATTTTTTATGAAAAATATAGGTCGTCACAGATTTTTGTCCTTTTTTCAATTAGACGCTGTTTTAAGAAGATACAGCAAAAATAAGATTTTCATATAAAAAAATAGATTTCGTCACAGATTTTTGTCCTTTTGTCGATTAGACGGTGTTTAACGAAGATACAGCAAAAATAAGATTTTCATATAAAAAAATAGATTTTTTATGAAAAATATAGGTCGTCACAGATTTTTGTCCTTTTTGCGATTAGACGCTGTTTAACGAAGATACAGCAAAAATAAGATTTTCATATAAAAAAAAAGATTTTTTATGAAAAATATAGGTCGTCACAGATTTTTGTCCTTTTTTCGATTAGACGGTGTTTAACGAAGATACAGCAAAAATAAGATTTTCATATAAAAAAATAGTTTTTTTATGAAAAATATAGGTCGTCACAGATTTTTGTCCTTTTTTCGATTAGACGCTGTTTAAAGAAGATACAGCAAAAATAAGATTTTCATATAAAAAAATAGATTTCGTCACAGATTTTTGTCCTTTTGTCGATAAGACGGTGTTTAACGAAGATACAGCAAAAATAAGATTTTCATATAAAAAAATAGATTTTTTATGAAAAATATAGGTCGTCACAGATTTTTGTCCTTTTTGCGATTAGACGCTGTTTAACGAAGATACAGCAAAAATAAGATTTTCATATAAAAAAAAAGATTTTTTATGAAAAATATAGGTCGTCACAGATTTTTGTCCTTTTTTCGATTAGACGGTGTTTAACGAAGATACAGCAAAAATAAGATTTTCATATAAAAAAATAGTTTTTTTATGAAAAATATAGGTCGTCACAGATTTTTGTCCTTTTTTCGATTAGACGCTGTTTAAAGAACATACAGCAAAAATAAGATTTTCATATAAAAAAATAGATTTTTTATGAAAAATATAGGTCGTCACAGATTTTTGTCCTTTTTTCGATTAGACGCTGTTTTAAGAAGATACAGCAAAAATAAGATTTTAATATAAAAAAATAGTTTTTTTATGAAAAATATAGGTCGTCACAGATTTTTGTCCTTTTTTCGATTAGACGCTGTTTAAAGAAGATACAGCAAAAATAAGATTTTCATATAAAAAAATAGATTTTTTATGAAAAATATAGGTCGTCACAGATTTTTGTCCTTTTTTCGATTAGACGATGTTTAACGAAGATACAGCAAAAATAAGATTTTCATATAAAAAAATAGTTTTTTTATGAAAAATATAGGTCGTCACAGATTTTTGTCCTTTTTTCGATTAGACGCTGTTTAAAGAAGATACAGCAAAAATAAGATTTTCATATAAAAAAATAGATTTCGTCACAGATTTTTGTCCTTTTTTCGATTAGACGGTGTTTAACGAAGATACAGCAAAAATAAGATTTTCATATAAAAAAATAGATTTTTTATGAAAAATATAGGTCGTCACAGATTTTTGTCCTTTTTGCGATTAGACGCTGTTTAACGAAGATACAGCAAAAATAAGATTTTCATATAAAAAAAAAGATTTTTTATGAAAAATATAGGTCGTCACAGATTTTTGTCCTTTTTTCGATTAGACGGTGTTTAACGAAGATACAGCAAAAATAAGATTTTCATATAAAAAAATAGTTTTTTTATGAAAAATATAGGTCGTCACAGATTTTTGTCCTTTTTTCGATTAGACGCTGTTTAACGAAGATACAGCAAAAATAAGATTTTCATATAAAAAAATAGTTTTTTTATGAAAAATATAGGTCGTCACAGATTTTTGTCCTTTTTTCGATTAGACGCTGTTTAAAGAACATACAGCAAAAATAAGATTTTCATATAAAAAAATAGATTTCGTCACAGATTTTTGTCCTTTTGTCGATTAGACGGTGTTTAACGAAGATACAGCAAAAATAAGATTTTCATATAAAAAAATAGATTTTTTATGAAAAATATAGGTCGTCACAGATTTTTGTCCTTTTTGCGATTAGACGCTGTTTAACGAAGATACAGCAAAAATAAGATTTTCATATAAAAAAAAAAGATTTTTTATGAAAAATATAGGTCGTCACAGATTTTTGTCCTTTTTTCGATTAGACGCTGTTTAACGAAGATACAGCAAAAATAAGATTTTCATATAAAAAAATAGTTTTTTTATGAAAAATATAGGTCGTCACAGATTTTTGTCCTTTTTTCGATTAGACGCTGTTTAAAGAACATACAGCAAAAATAAGATTTTAATATAAAAAAATAGATTTTTTATGAAAAATATAGGTCATTACTGATTTTTGTCCTTTTTTCGATTAGACGCTGTTTAAAGAAGATACAGCAAAAATAAGATTTTAATATAAAAAAATTGATTTTTTATGAAAAATATAGGTCGTCACAGATTTTTGTCCTTTTTTCGATTAGACGCTGTTTTTTATGAAAAATATAGGTCGTCACAGATTTTTGTTCTTTTTTTGATTAGACGCTGTTTAAAGAAGATACAGCAAAAATAAGATTTTCATATAAAAAAATAGATTTTTTATGAAAAATATAGGTCGTCACAGATTTTTGTCCTTTTTTCAATTAGACGCTGTTTTAAGAAGATACAGCAAAAATAAGATTTTCATATAAAAAAATAGATTTCGTCACAGATTTTTGTCCTTTTGTCGATTAGACGGTGTTTAACGAAGATACAGCAAAAATAAGATTTTCATATAAAAAAATAGATTTTTTATGAAAAATATAGGTCGTCACAGATTTTTGTCCTTTTTGCGATTAGACGCTGTTTAACGAAGATACAGCAAAAATAAGATTTTCATATAAAAAAAAAGATTTTTTATGAAAAATATAGGTCGTCACAGATTTTTGTCCTTTTTTCGATTAGACGGTGTTTAACGAAGATACAGCAAAAATAAGATTTTCATATAAAAAAATAGTTTTTTTATGAAAAATATAGGTCGTCACAGATTTTTGTCCTTTTTTCGATTAGACGCTGTTTAAAGAACATACAGCAAAAATAAGATTTTAATATAAAAAAATAGATTTTTTATGAAAAATATAGGTCATTACTGATTTTTGTCCTTTTTTCGATTAGACGCTGTTTTAAGAAGATACAGCAAAAATAAGATTTTAATATAAAAAAATTGATTTTTTATGAAAAATATAGGTCGTCACAGATTTTTGTCCTTTTTTCGATTAGACGCTGTTTTTTATGAAAAATATAGGTCGTCACAGATTTTTGTTCTTTTTTCGATTAGACGCTGTTTAAAGAAGATACAGCAAAAATAAGATTTTCATATAAAAAAATAGATTTTTTATGAAAAATATAGGTCGTCACAGATTTTTGTCCTTTTTTCAATTAGACGCTGTTTTAAGAAGATACAGCAAAAATAAGATTTTAATATAAAAAAATTGATTTTTTATGAAAAATATAGGTCGTCACAGATTTTTGTCCTTTTTTCGATTAGACGCTATTTTTTATGAAAAATATAGGTCGTCACAGATTTTTGTCCTTTTTTCGATTAGACGCTGTTTTAAGAAGATACAGCAAAAATAAGATTTTAATATAAAAAAATTGATTTTTTATGAAAAATATAGGTCGTCACAGATTTTTGTCCTTTTTTCGATTAGACGCTGTTTTAAGAAGATACAGCAAAAATAAGATTTATAGGCTTGAAATTATCACAGAAGTTTTATAACTGTGGCCGCTATAGCAACAAATACTAAAACTTATAGGGTGTTACGAAAGTTACGTGTTTTTTTTACGTTTAAGTCAAGTATACAAAATTAATCTTAAAGGGTGTTCCGATAGTGATGTGATTTGCATGTATATGGCCTAAGTTTTGAACGAAAATATGTAGACTCTTAAAATTTTTACCTAAAGTGTATTACGATGGCCATAATTACAAATAGTAAAAATTAAAGGGTGTTTCGACAGTGACATAATTTGCGTGAATATGGCCTAATTTTTGAACCATCATAGATAGGCTCTTGAAATTTTTACAGATGGACAAATAGCAAAAATTAAAGGGTTTTCAAACAGTAACTCCGGAAATTTTTACAGTAGATGTGTTGCCATCGTCGCTATAACAATTGGAGGATGTATATTGCCTTATTTTTTCAACGGTAATAGGTAGGCTCCTGATATTTTCATAGAAAGTTCTTATATTTTAATAATAGGCTAACATATATATAACATTTTACAATATCTGTTGTAACAACAAGTAATGAAAATAAATTTAATAAAAATAAAAAGGGTGTCGTGAATTTTACCTTCTATTCTAAACGTTATAGGCAGCCACTTGATATTTACACAGGGTATTTAGTACTATGCTCTAGTATAAAAAATACTTAAAAATTAATGGGCGCCCCATAAGACATAAAAAAATTAAAAACTTGTATTTTTAAAGTTGTACTGAACATAGTGTGGAATCCTATGTGTGTGAGTCTGACTCTCACTTGAATCATTTATTTTTGTTTTTTATTTTAATTTCTTAAAAAACATTTAAAATTTTGAGAAAAATAAGTCGTTGTACGAAGTAGCCATCCTTAGCGACCAAGTGATATATTGTACTTTTTTACTTCATAGGTCTTCAAATCCTAGTTAGATTGTTTCTTAAGCGCCTCATGCAACGAGCCGTTATATTAAGATTTTTTCCAATTAAATTTCCTTTTGCGGGAATTTGTTGCCTGCCCACCATAATGGTGCAAGATCTGTTCGATTTTGTATCTCATTGTATGTAATGCATCTTGAATTTCATTGAATTAACATTAAGTATTCATATCTAAGTTCCCAAAAAAAATTAAACTTGGAATTTCTTAATTCGTGACTTCTGTCTAGAGATCTTCTTGTTGGCTTGTAAATAAACTTATGTTAACTAAGTGCATCCATGGCTGCTTTATTATGAGGGAATAGCTGTCTTCTCCCTTCTTCCAAATACGAACGAGTAACAATCTTTCATTTGTATTCTATTTCGATAGAATTATTCATTTTTTTAATAAAAAAAAAATAATAAATTATCAAAGCAAGACAAAAAAAATTTAAGTAAAATGCTTCAAAAAATATGTTGCAATTTAACAAAAAACATTTAATCTTTAAATTGTCTCTTTGGAATTTTACCAAAACATCATCAGCATTTCTTTAAATTAAACACATAATAAAAATTTAGTAAAAAATTGAAATTTTCTAGAAACTTGTCGAAAAATTAATAACAGTGACTGACTGACTCTCTGTCTCTGTCCCCTGCCTGACAGTAATTTATGAAATAAATTATTGTGATCTAAAAATATAAGTCAAACACCACGAAATAAGATTCTACATGTTATCATTATCGTCATTATGAAGAAATGGAAATAATAAGAAAAACCAAGAAAATAAAAAAAATAATAAAAAGATACAAGATAAAATTAGCCTAAATCAATGGCTAAAAATAGTATTTTTATTTATTTTTTTTATTTCATCTTGCTCGTTAAAGTGCTCATACCACAAAGAGAGCAGCCGGCCGGCTGACTATTAAATTGAAATTATTTTTATTGCTTTAAATAAACAAAAAAACAACATTTTATTACATTAAAGCAACAAAAAGTGGCATTAGAAGTAAATAAATAAAAATTCGGTTAGTAAAACAAGGTTAAGCAAAAGAGTCTAATGAAAAAGTATATAGAAATAAATCGTTTCTGCTTGTTCAAGATAATATATCTATACATATAATAAAATAGTAACTCATGTCTTTCTTTTCTTGTGTTCGCATCACGTAAAAACTGCTGAATGGATTTCAAGAAAATGTTGTGAAGAGGTACCTTAGTAACCCGATTCCAATATAGGATAATTTTATTCCAAAAAAATATATTATTTCCAAGAGAAAATGGAGAAAAAGCTGTGAAAGAACGTCCATTTTTTTTACCGATTTAAAAGTACTGCATACTTAAAGGCATCTTTCGTTTTTCAAAAGCAGTATATTTTATGCGATGTTGCGCAACAGATGGCGCTGTTTTAACATAATGAATAACTTATTTCCTATCTGTCTTTTACAGATATTTACAATAATTTTTAGAATATTAGATTTTTATATACATAAATTTTAGAATTTTATCCAGGTATGGGTACCTTTAGATAAAGTAAATCAGTAAGAGTCTTAAGATTTAAAGTCGATTACTTTCAAAGCAAAATCGAACAAAATATTGCCAGCATGCACACAAAGTGTGTGGGCACAGCTAGTTTAAAAATAAATTCATAAAATTTATAAACAAATCGTAAATCAATGAAATCAACAATTTACAACTAAAAATTTGCAGTTATAAAAAAATGTATGTGATTGATTATTATATAAGTCTAACACTTAAAAAACAAATTAATAATTCCCAACATTTTTTAGTTTTTTTTTTCTGAATACCTCAAGAAAACCTCTTGAATCAAAAAATTTTAAGAAATTATTTTAAAAAATTGGACTGAAACTTTTGCGAATCCAGCCGGGGTAGTCGTATAAATGAAATCGGGTTGCAGAAATATTACGAATATTTGGTATTAGGTTGGATATTTCCGCCAGTAGGTAAAATCCCGTTGACGTACTTCGTAGTAAAGACTGTCGTCACTGGCTGTTTTCTTGGTATGGTTGGCGAGCGCTGTCTATGTCTATCAAGACATATCTTAAATACTTCTATCTTAGATAATAGTTACATCTGAGTTTGCACTAAGATATAGTACTATCTAAGTAGTACTGTTAAAATCAGGGTACGAAAGTAAACAAAACAAAACGAAACATTTGCTTTCGTTTTGCGCTCTGCTTTGCAGTGAGTAAAATATAAATGAACTAGCAACAATAAGAACGATTTTGGTCGTAAACACAAACTGCATATGAATTTAAATGTACTCAGGTAGAAAGGAAAACAATGAGAACAAAACCGAAACTTTTGGGAAAGAACCTCTCGCAAACGTTTGCTAAATGATTTGGTCATAATATATCAAATCAGCGGTATACAATCTTTAATTTTGAGAGATGTTTTTCAACATCTTCCAGCTTCAATTTCAATAGTATAAAAAAATAATAAGCAATTCAAGTAAGCAAATCATAAAAAAAACGAACAATCGAAAATCGAACGAACTAAAACAATTAAAACAAAAACCAGTAAAATACGTATAGGGACTAGCTTTTTTCTCCCAACAAATAAATTGCAATTTTATTATAAAACGTTGTGGGTAATTAGCATAAATTTAAATAATTAATATTTAAATTCCCAAAAATTTTATTAATAAAAACGTTTCCTGTTTTGCTTTATTTGCAATTGTGCGATTATAATATTATGTAATGTTAGGAGTAAAAACTCGTATTGGTTGGTTTGCGATCTCTGTCACTTAAAAAGTGTTTGTTTTGGTTTTGCTCTTGTACAAAACGATTAAAAAAAACTTCGACATTTGTATCTTTGTATGAAACGTTTGCGAAAAGTTTTGTCTGTTTTCATACACTGGTTGAAATATATATACACAAATACATACATACATCTTGATAGTTTTATCTTAGATTAAGCTGACTTTTTGGCAGAAACTCTAATTTCAGCTTAAATTTTCTACTTATACTGCACAATTCGCTACTCAAACCTCAAACACTGTCTCACAATGAAAAAACTATTTTCACCTATTAATGGCTTTAATTAGTTCGAGATACAAATGTAATTAATTTTCTAACCAAACCAAATAAATGCCTAATAATATATTCCTAATAATAATATTCTAAGAAATATTCTAAGACAAGAAAGGATAAATATTTCCGAACACCAGGGAAATGGTTCTAAAATGACGACATCAATCATGAAAATTTAAGTATAATTTTATAGATTTAAGACGTAAGTACTTATTGACATGTAATTGTAATTGTAATTGAAGATTAAATAAATAAAGAATGTTTATGATTAAATTTAAATTGAATATATTTAGATCTATACATATAATAAAACAGTAACTCATTTTCTGTATGTCTGTCTTTTTCTTTGTGTTCGCATCACTTGAAAACTACTGAATGAATTTTAACAAAATTTTTTGAGGAGGTACCCTAGTATCCTGATTCCAATATAGAATACTTTATTTCTGCAAAAATATCTTATTTCCAAGAGAAAGTGGAGAAAAAGTAGTCGAAGTACTCCGATTTTTTTACCGATTTAAAGATACTGCATACTTTAAGGCATCTTTTATTTTGAAAAGCGGGATATTTTAACCACGGTTGCGCAACAGAAGGCGTTGTTAAAGTAAGCACAAAATATGAATTGAAAGCGAGATATGTTAAACTCGGTTGCACAACAGATGGCGCTGTTGTAAAATAATGCCAAAATGTAAATTACTTACTGCCAACTAGCCATTTGAATAAAATTTATATTTGATTGGTATTTCTACTTTGTAGAATTACATTGTTATTAAAATAATTTAAACACCCTTTACAGAGCTTTACAATAATTTTTAGAATTTTAATCAGGGATGGGTACCTTTATATAAAGTTAATCCGTAAAAGTCTTAAAATTTCATGTGGAGTACTTTCAAAGCAAAATCGAACAGCTAGCGTTCAATAAAATATCTTGATATTTCTAGAGCAACCTAAAAATCATATTCGATTTTGTCAAAATATTTCTATCAATTAACGTTTTTTTTTTATTTTTTCTTATTTTCAAATGTTCATGATTCTTGCAATTATTGTTCATGTGCCTGAATTTTCTTCACTATTTCATTTTTACGTACATTGACCCACTTGGTTTCCGGCCAAAAGATATTTTATTTGTAATTAAATTGGCTGACGTTTTTTTTTCTCGTTGTCACGTTTTGGGGCGGTTCGTTCGTTGGTGTAACATGAATAGCGCCAGAAATGTAAATTTAGTACTAAAACATTTCGCATAAATTTAGTGGTGGCACATACATTAGATATTAAATTATTTTTTTTTTCGTTGTTTGAAATAACAATAGAAATTGTGGGAGGGAGATATTTCTCAAAACGCTCCGTTGGTGTAGAAAAATACATACATACATATGTATGTAATCGATTGTAATCCCTGGACATATTTTTCAAATTATCAAATTGATTGACATGTTAAAAGTCGTAATTTATTTTTAACATTTCGTTGACATATAGTTTTTTTTTCTCACATTCGTTTATCGATTTATGTACACAACAATGATCATCAGATTAATGTGTGAATGTTGACTGTTCGATTTCATGGTGTATCGATGCAAGTCCAAAAGCAAATGAAATTGAAATGTCAAAAGTTAATTATTTAAAGTATTAAATAAATTTGTTAAACACGTGTGTGTTTTGTACGAGTTTAATTACTCTGCAGAAAATTGGTGAAAATAATTCCAAATAGTCAGCACATGACTTGTCGAATTTTAATTGAAGTGAAGTGAAATGAAGTTATGGAAAATTACAAAAAATTAATTAGTATCCAAAGGTTTGTGGATCAGTCACTTGTTATACAAGTAGTGGGTAGCAATTGTAATTGACCTTTTAATTTTCAAATGTTATTTACTTTAAAAACTGGAAATTTCGCAAAACAGTGATTTCTTGAAAAATTATGTCTAGATTGGAATTGGCTCAAAATCTGAACGGATTGAGGTATCCTTACAAAATTTTAAAATCTTATATTTAAGAGAATGTTTAAACAAATTATAATAAAACATTTAAACATTATTTATTTAACATCTAAATTCCTTAAACGGGAAAAATATGTTCCAAAAAAATTATTGCGATCTGGATACTAAGGTACCTCCTCACAAAATTTTGTTAAAATCCATCCAGTAGTTTTTACGTGATGCGAACACAAATGAAAAGCAGACAGACAGACGGAAATAAGTTATTTTTTTTATTATAATTATAGTTTTTGTTCAAATTTTAAAACAGCGCCATCTATTTCGCAACCGTATTTAAAATATCAAGATATGAAAAATCCACAAAGAAAATGTACCGCTACGACCTATAGTTTCATCGGTTCAAGTCCCATGCTAGCAATTAAGCAAATATGTGGGAACTATACTTAGAAACATAGTTTCAGACAAATACATGTAAAGAATTCATTGGAATTAAAAGGGCGAATGAAAAATATTAATATTGTTAGCAATGACTAGTTGGTATCTTTTGACGTAGTCTCATTATTTACTAATATTCCCATTTATACTGCGATCAACACCATAATGGAAAAGTGGGATATAATAAAAACAAACACCAAAATCCCAAAATCTAAATTTTTGGATATTTTAAAGTTTTGCTTATATGATAATAACTACTTCATCTACAACAACAGGGTATACAATCAAATCTTTGGAATGCCAATGGGTAAGCCGCTATCTCCCACAATTGCCGACATTATACACGATAACTTTCTTGACGTAGCGTTGACTGAACCCAACAATAAAAACATACATATAAAATACGTAGCAAAGTATGTAGACGACATTTTAGCTGTAATCCACATTGACGACAAAGATGAGATTTTGAGGACTTTTAATGGATACCACCCAAAAATCAAATTCACAGTGGAAGTTGAAGAGAAAAGAGAAATAGCATACCTGGACACCAAGTTATACAGAGAAGATGACAAACTAACATTTAATATCTTACAACACGACGAGCAATACTAACAATGGCAACACAGATAACAATGCGAAATATTTTTTTCGGTGTAAAATACATACCTGGTCTCACTGACACAAAAAGCATAAGATCAGCAATAAACAAAAGTGACATTTCTTATGCTTATCAACCAAAAAAAAAAAAAAAACACTGAGTACAATATTCACGAACATAAAAACACCAATACCTAAACTACAACAAAATAACGTTGTTTATGAGATTCCTTGTAAAGGTAACAATGACAACAACTGCAGCTTAGTTTATATTGGGACAACAAAAAGAAGCTTGGAAACTAGAATGAGCGAACACAAAGCTGATATTAAGAAAAATAAAGAGAGTACTGCATTCTCACAACATATAATACGACCAAATCACAAACCTGACTTTGAGAACATAAAAATTCTGGACAAAGTAAACAATGAGAGAATGAGATTTACAACAGAAAGCTTAAGAATTCAGCAAAAAATAAACAAAATAATTCTTGCAAAAAAAAACCGACTTCAAAACAGATAGAAGGGCACCAATTCTAAACTAAAAATGTAAGAAGTAATCTGTAAGAATTAGATTTAAACCAAATAAAAGATGCGCCAAAATTAGAGGGAAAAAAATAAAGACTATTGAATGTTAAGCCTCTCCCTATTACTGTTTAAAAGTTAAGTTATTTTCACCAGCATCCGTCTTGTATGGGGACACCTTTAAGCCTCTGTCTATAACGGTTTCAAAGATAGGGGCACACAGATCAAATAACATCACTTGTTGGGGTACCCTTTAATTTACAATTCTAAATTAAAGACCTGTTGTTATAGAGGACTTGGCCACAAAGTTTCTTTGTAAATTTCAACTATGTGTATATAACGGTTCAAAAGTTTCGCCATATATATCAAATTGCATGAACTATTGAGACAGCCTTTACATTATAATTCCAAATATTTATACTTGTTATTATACCAGAGAAAGTAGTGGACATTCTGCCTAATTTTCAAGTGTTTGTGTTTAACGGTTCAAAAGATAGGGTCATATAGATCAAATTACGTAATTTATGGGGACACCCTTTAATTTCTGACTTCAAATTGTATACTTGCTATATTGGACTTTACAATACAGGTTCCTTGTAAATTTCAGCTGTCTGTCTCTAACAGTTCAAAAGTTTGGCCACATACATAGAATTACATTAACTATTGGGACACCCTTTAAGTTCCAAATTCAAAATTTTATACTTTTTGTTATAGCTGACTTAGCACTACAGGTTCTTTGTAAATTTCAGCGGTCTGTGTACAACTATTCAAAAGTATGGCCATATACATCAAATTAAATGAACTATTGGAGCACCCTTTAATTTAAAATTTTGAGTATTTATACATTTTATTATAACGGTCATAGTAATCGACATTCTGCCAAATTTTCAAGGTTAAGTCTATAACGGTTCAAAAGATAGACCCAAACAGGTCATATTATGTCACCTATGGGGACACCCTTTAAATTTTAAATTTATTTTTTTATTAATTTCTGCTGTTGGGAGCTATAGCGGCACGCAATTTTTTAAAATTTTAATTTGCTGCCCTTTACGGTTCTTAATACACGTAAAAAACATGAATGTTGTATGGGGACACCCTTTAATTTTTAACATTTTGAACTGTTTTTAAAATGGGACCAACCTTGAAGCATAACCTTTCAAATAAAGCAAAATATTTTAAAATCGGTTCAGAAATGGCTGAGTTCTGCGGTTACATACATAAAAAAAAAAGCAACATTCAGACGAATAGATAACCTCCTTCTTTTTTGAAGTCGGTTAACAATGAACAAAAAAGAGGACGTTGACAATCTAAGCGCCAGTTATAGGGTTGTAATAGAAAATAGTTTTTTCAAATAAAATTTGTCTTTTATGTTTGTGTTTATACATGTGTGTAATCATGTTTAACTAATTTTTCAAAATTATAAATGTGATAACCAAAATATTGTTCTAAATGTATGTAAGCCATTATTGATAAATAATTTTGTTGGTCATTTGTAACTTGTAATGACGTTTATTATATTTTATGTAAATAGAATCCCTTGATAAAGTGAACATACAACTCACGAAACGTGGGGAAAATATGTAATAAAAAGTCTGCATTTTTATTAACATAAAACAAGTTAGGCCTTAATAGCTTAAAACTAATAATTAACAATAAAAAATTCAACTGGGCCAAAAATAAAAACCTACAAAAATTTTTTATTTATATTTTATTAATTTATTATTGCATTTCCAGCTATTTTATTTATTTTTTACTCTTTAGTTTTAATGATAATTTTTAAAAACAATCTAAAATAATACTTACTAAGGTATTATCAAATACTTGCATAGTGGCAGCACGATCTTAATTTCTGGTTGAAATGTCCTTAAAAAATTAAATTTCAAAATAAATACACGATATTACATTGACTCTCCAAATGAGCTAGAATATTTTAAGTTTACACTAATTATTGATTTATTATTATTATTTTTAATATTAATATTATTATTGTTATTAAGTATTATTATTATTATTATTATTATTATTATTATTATTATTATTATTATTATTATTATTATTATATTTGTTATTTACAGCTAATGTTGAATTGCACAATGTCTTGATTTTAGTTTTGAAAATAATTTTCCTTTTCAAACAGAAATAACAGTCTGACTCGAATTGCCTGCCTGACCGGCTAATTTTAGGGCAAAGTTCTAAAATTTATTTTTTCATTAGTGCATTTTTATTTTATAAAAATATAGTTGCACTTATTTTTTCACCAACATTGGAGTTAGGTTTAAGATATTTATAATTTCCCAAGGGCTTTGTTTATTTTGCAGTTACTAACTAATACCTTTAAAATTACATCCTTTTAAATCATATGTCATTTGACATTAATAGATTGATTCTGACCAAAATTATAACTATCTTTCAGTATTATAACCCAAAAATAAAGCACCCACAGTGAGTGCTGTACGCAAGATTGTGAGACTGGCTTGCTATTCGGCAACCCTCATGGTACCTGTCGTCGTCGACAGAATGTGGCTGATATTGCTGAAAGTGTGCAATACAATACGATGACGTAGACTTGTCATCGATCTTAAAACCTGGACATTTCACGCAATTGGAGACAATCGATTATCCACTTCCTGACGGCTTCTCCGTTTGGGCCCTACAGAAGTTTTAATCGTTTATATTTAGCATTATATAATTCTCATTTAGTTTAAAGACTTTTTAAAATAATGGGTTATTATAGTTAATGCTGGTTTCGTGGCATTAACAGCCAGTAAAGCGTCAACAGACTCTAGAATTTTTACAAAAAGTATACAAATTTTTTTCTAAGACACTAGAATGACGCCTAAATATGTTTATCTATTTGTAAGCAGTAACCCTATTTCAATCATGATTAAATTGAAATAGGAAAATAAAACCAATTTTAAATCCAAAGATGTTCACTTCTCGACATCTTTTGTCTTTAGTTCTTTATAATGGTGGTAGGAGTAGGAACACTCAGGTGAGACTCAAAAAGGGCCTTAATGTCTACAAAGCCATAGTTAAAAATTAAATTGGAAACTGAGAAAAAAATTAGAAAATTGTAATTATAAAAATTAATTGTTAAATATAATATATAATCCACCAGGCAGGATTTGAAAATAGAGCGTCACCGGGAAAACTCTTACAAAGTCCCAGAGGTGGGCTGCGGTTGACAATGAGAAGTACCGGTGCAATGAAAAGTATACCTCAGGCAGCATTAAGTATCTACACCTTCTTCCCGTCGAGGGGTTTGTAGTCGGAATGGCGGCAAGAGATTTGCTAAGACTTTATTAATCAGGGCTAGAGAGGTCGGGAAGTATAGGACACACAAAGTTACTGCTCGAGATCGGGCTTAATCCCTTGGATAACAGACTTTATGGTTACTGAGCTTTACTTCGATAGGGTAATCCTAATAGTAATACCGAATAGGGATGATTGGTTGGAATTTAGTAAACTGTACGAGGGGATTGCATTTTATATGCATGGTTCAAAGATCAATGTAGATACCGGGGTGCTGGAGTTCACATTCTAGGAACTAGAGTGGAGGCTAAAAGATAAATGTAGTATATTCCAAAAGAGCTGAAGGCCACCGAATTGGATGCTGGGCAAGTGTTAGAAAGGGTAGAGGTCACTCTGTACGTCGACAGCCAAGCGGCGCCTAAAATCTGAAAAGGATACAACGTCAAATCAAGGCGAGTGCAAAAAGGGTTTCTATATACTTACAGACAAGTATGGGATAAGGTTGTATTGGGTACCAGGTCATTGCAACGTTATGGGCAATGAAATTTCTAAAGAACTCATATGATTGGGCTTGGATGATACTATGTTAGTTAGAGTAGAATCGAGGAAGCTACACATTAGTCACTACTATAGGCTTTTACCCGATTTGCTAGTAAGAAGAACAAAACAGTCCTAGGAAGACAGGAAAAATTGCAGGATCTCACAGACAAAATGGCCCTGATTTGAAGCGGCAAAAACTAAGCTACTTCCTGGTGTGGACATTATTAAAGCTTTAAAAAAAGAACACAGCATCAAAGCAAAGCTGGTAATCGGTCTCGATATGCTGAGGGACAAGTTTAAAATTAAATTTTGCTGGATTCCGGGTCATTGGAATGTTAAGGGCAACGAAATTGCCGTCAAACTTGCAACTTTGGGCTCGGAGGAGATTAATTCAGAAAGAGTAGAATCGGCAAAGCCATCGGTTATTCACTACTATATGATTCTATTTAACTGGGAAGAACTAATCAGTCTTGGGGGGTTGGGAGAGATTACAGAGTCTTACGGACCATTTGACCCAGTGTGGACACATCAAAAACTATACTGCTGCTGGGTTTGGACAGGAGGAAATTTCTAAGTTGTAAGGGCAGTACATGGGTTAACGGCACATCGAATTTCTGTAGGTTGTGCGAGGACAAAGAAGAGTTATAATCTTTCGAGTACATTGTGTGCCACTGCCCGGTATCAATGGCTACGAAGGGGTTAGCGACATTGCCCGTTGCAATCTGGAAGATGCCGTCGTCCTCATCAGGGATACCCGGTGGCTAAGTAATAGGCAGTAGGTGAACTTATTAAATCTAAAAAGGTGGACGGAGACCACTACGTGTAGGCAGGCTCGAATGGTTCTCAAAGAGTCTATAGGCAGGAAGGCCAGTAAGGTGTTTAGATATAATAGAAGTAAGTTGGCTTACTGCGCTGGTGATAGGTCATGGAAACTTCAAGTATCATCTAGCTAAGATGACAATCAAAGAAGTTGATACTTGCAGACTATGCCTGAAAGAGGCTGATACAGCAGCTCACATTGTAAGGCAATGGGTGTTATAAGACTCGGGACCACTGATAGATGCCATGGGTGAGCTGAGCCTTGAACAAATGCTAGCAAATGCTAGAGACTGCGTGATAATAAAGAAGTCCGGCAGTTACCACTCGACGGCATGAAATCATTAAAGACAATATTAAAGGCTGGTTGTACCACGTGACTCAAAGTCATGTAAGGTTGCCGTAAATTATATTTCGGTTGCCTATAATCATAGAGGATGGAAGGGGGTCGAAAAGGGCCCCATTATGGATGTGGTGTGCTACATTAATACATAGTAGGCAGTAGGACTCAAAGGATTTCCTTTTTTAGTTTATGTATTTAAAGGAAATAACAATAGACCCTTTGGGTCTGGTTCGCCGACCGGAGATAACATTTCATGGGTACAACTCTTCTCAACCTAATCTAACTGATGATGGTGATAATTTTTAGAAAATTCCATGTGTTAAATTTTCAATACACTGGTGATTATTTTTCAGTTTCTAAAATTCTTTTTATTAGTTTATTAAATTAAATAATATCATATTTTTTATTTTTTTATTTCAAAACAATTTATGAAGATAAAAAACAAAATATTTTTATATTTCTAAAATTATTATCCAGGGTTTTAAAATGATCTATTTTTTATCTAAATATTTTTATTAAAATAAATTTTATTTATTAAAAAAATATTTTTTTTTTGTATTCAACGATTATGTCATCATATAGAAATTCTATTTTTTTATTCAATTTATTTTATTTTATTAAAGAAAAATTTGTAAAATTGTTTTAAACCGTTTAATTTTTTATAGCATTTTTATTTTGAATTCAATTATTTATTTTATTTTAATTATTTTATTTAATATGGTTCACCTTTAAACACAAAATTTTCCAATTAAAGAAGGAAGTAAGATAATGTTTTTCTTTATGGCAAAAATAAAATAAATATTTTTTTGGCTGTGGCCGTATTTTCACGTTTTGAATCGCGTCGTTCAACTAAAGTGCCCAAAAATTTTGATGATGATGAGACCCAAGAAATCATTCATACATACAAAAACAAAATACTGATGCTCATGCAACACAACAGACTGTTGTATTTTGCTGTTATTAGCTGTAGAATATATGAAAGATCATTTAATCAAAATTATATTTCTGCGAGTGTGTGTGTCTGTTTTCATTATAAAATAATTTTTATGTGTGAAAAGTTCAGGCAAGATGTTATTTTGTAGTTGTTGTCATTCAATATTTATCATTGGCTGTTTGGCCAGAATTTTTCCTTTCCAACAACTGTTTCTTTCGATTTGGAGACATCTTTTTTTTTTGAACAAATAATTTTTAAATATTGTTGTCTTCAACGTCCATTGCTTAGGAACAAATCTCAAAAAAAGAGTATTTTTAATACCCACACAAAAAATAATAATTTTTTTTTGTTTGTTAAAAGAAAATTTTATTTTTAACTCGAATTGTAGGCATAAGCAAATTGAGTCAAAAAGTTTTACTTAATCATTTTAAAATTTTTGAAAATGACAAAGTTTTTAGAATCTTAATAAAATTATTATTTACATGGCTGAGATTTTAAAAAATTGTGTTAAAAAGAAAATAGAAGAAATTGATTAATTAGATTCGGCAAAATGAATTGCTTTTGCTACTTTAGTCAAGCAAGATCTGAATTTGTCGTTATGTGTGCTGTAAGGTTTTGGTAACCCTTACAAAAAAATTGAAAATTTAGGTTTAGTGAACATAAAGCATTTAACGAAAGCAATATTTATTTTTTTTTTTGTATACGGTGCCTCATATTTTAAACGACTTCAGCAAAACGAGGAAGGTTTCGCCTGCATTTTAGTTTATTTTTTTGCCTTCAGAACTCCGTCATTATACTCTTTACTATATGTGAAAAAGGGTATAATAATGTTTGACATTCCGTTTGTAATTTCTACAATAATCTTTTCCGACCCCATAAAGTTTATACATATATTATCTGAATTCTTATACATAGGGAAGTTTATTAAGCGATGTTCGTCTTTGTTCGGGTTGAAATCAACTTTGACAAGGCACCATAAGAGATACGAAAAAGTTAAGACCACCAATCTGCCGGGCATAGTTTCGAAAAATTGAGTAATAGAATTCAGCACCATCAAAGCATTGCATTCGAGGCTGTGGGAAAAAAACCAAGCCCACCTATATATATTCAGTTTGTTTTTATTTTTTTTCGGTTGTAATGATTCTCTTCTGATTTTTTTTTTGTTAAATAAATATTAGAAGATCTCAGGAGGATTTTTCTGCCTTGATTTGTATTAAAGGCCTTTATAGAAACCAACGCACATAGAGGTAGCCGATACACCTATAGGATGCCCACTGGGAACCAGGATCAGTAATTAGATACATTGGAGGTGTCAATATGATTCCCCAGCACATTGGGGGTGTCAATATTACGCTGCAATGTGCTTTAGCATGACCATTCTAACGCAATATAAATTGCAAGAAGCTCCTAAATTTTACAAAAAAATTTAATATAACATTTTTTCAAAAAAGTTACGATAAAATTTTTATAAACAATTTGTGATAAAATTTTTACAATAAAATTTCGATAAAATATTTACAAAAAAATCTCGATAAAATTTTTACAAAAAAATTACAATAAAATTTTTACAAAAAATTTTCGAAAAAAATTTTACAAAAAAATTTTTAGATAAAATTTTAGATAAATTTTTTACAAAAAATTTATATAAAATTTTTACAAAAAATTTTAAATAAAATTTTTACAAAAAATTTTATATAAAATTTTTACAAAAAATTTTAGATAAAATTTTTACAAAAAATTTTAGATAAAATTTTTACAAAAAATTTTAGATAAAATTTTTACAAAAATTTAACAATAAAATTTTTATAAAGAATTTACGATAAATTTTTTACAAAAAATTT
Source organism: Phasia obesa (assembly GCA_949628195.1). NCBI lineage: Eukaryota > Metazoa > Arthropoda > Insecta > Diptera > Tachinidae > Phasia > Phasia obesa. The sequence goes on along the minus strand of OX451219.1, from coordinate 18,998,571 downwards.
ACGATAAAATTTCTCCAAAAAAGTTACGATTAAATTTTTATAAAAAATTTGCGATAAAATTTTTACAAAAAAAATTTTCGATAAAATATTTACAAAAAATTCTTGATAAAATTTTTACAAAAAATTTTCGTTAAATTTAAAAAAAAAATTCGATAAAATTTTTATAAAAAAAATTTCGATAAAATTTTGATAAAAATATTTTCGTTATATTTTTACAAAAAATTTTCGAAAAAAATTTTACAAAAAAAATTTTCGAAAAAAATTTTAGATAAAATTTTCATAAAAAAATTTTCGTTAAATTTGTACAAAAAATTTACGAATAAATTTTTACCAACAATTTTTTACAAAAAATTTACGATAAAATTTTTACAAAAAATTTACGATAAAATTTTTACAAAAAAGTTACGATACATTTTTTATAAAAATGTTACGATAAAATTTTTACAAAAAATTTACGATGCAATTTTTACAAAAAATTTACGATAAAATTTTTACAAAAAAATTACGATAAAATTTTTCCAAAAAAGTTACAATAAAATTTTTACAAAAAATTTGCGAATAAATTTTTAAAAAAAATTTTACAAAAATTTTCGATAAAATTTTTACGAAAAACTTGAGATAAAATTTTTAAAAAAAAATTTACTGTAAAATTTTTAAAAAAAATTTTAGCAAACAACTTTCGATATGATTTTTATATCGGATGCTTAGAAAATACTTATAAGTAATAAATATTAGTGGGTTTCATAATAAGGTATGTTTAAATAAACAAACAAGGTTTGTTTCTATAAATATATATTTTATTAATTAAAATTATTTCAAAACAATATTTTAGATTTTACTATGTTATTTTTACGGGCAATAATATGCTTCTAAAATAACAATATTATTACGTTAATATTATGGTTTAACTACAACCATATAATTTAATCATAATATATTGCTTTTAGATTTTGGTTTTTGCTTGTCATGTTTTTTCTTTGCGTGCATACAGATAGAAGATGGATTAAAGACAATTTTAAAAAGATGAAACATTTTTTTAAATTTATTTTTTTAGGTGTTGGATTATATGTACGTCTGTCTACCTTTTGTCTGTTCACGTATAATAACAAAATATTGATAATTTGATTCATTTCAGATGCCTGTCGAAAACATCGATATTTTTAAAATTTTTCGTTTTTTTATATAGGCTAAACATGTAATCTAAAGATATGGCTAAGCATTTTCTACCATAAATTATAAAAGATTTTAAATTAAAAAAATAAAAAAAATAAGGCGATTAAACAAGTTTGTAAAACTTTCACATTAAATTAAATAATATATGGGTTAATGATTAATAAACACCTTTTCAGAATGGAAAAATCTAATGTCAACATTTTTGTTTTTGCAGGTAATGAGTGAGTCAAAAGTATTGCAAACATTTCGAAGAGACCTAAAGTGTGTCAAAAATAATGCAAAATTGGGCCAGACGCCAAATAAGCGAGTACAAATACCGCCAACTTTTTAGATAAAATAAAACTTAAAAAATTTTGGTTTTATTTTATCTAACGATTGTAGAATATTTGCTTTAAACAAAATCATAAAAATTATTTATGTTAAAAAAGTAATATTGAAGTAATAAACTTGAGAGTAAATAAAACGTATAAAAATGAAATCAGAAAAATGACTTGTGCCAACATAAATAAACAAATTGTGAGAAAAGATGAATAAAAATTTTTATAATTTTTATGAGTAAAATTAAAAGATGCAAAAAGAACTGTAAAGAAACGAATCAAATATATCAACACAATTAATATGAATTTATTTATTTTTTTAATATTTTTTCTTAAGCTTGCAAATTAATGTTTGTTGTTGGTTTTGTTTTTCTGTCTCATTTGAGAATATTTCTGTTAAAATTATCTTGATAAAAAAATATTTTTTTGAAATGGAACAGCATTCGACTATTTTTCTTTTTCCATTTTCTATTTTCTTTTTTATTAAATAAGTATTTTTTAAAAAATACAAGGCTACTAAGAAATTAAGGGAAAACGTTTGAAAGCCAACACATTCGAACACATGCATCATAAACCACAACAAATCCACATATAGCTTTTAAGCAATTAGAAGTAAAAAAATGAAAAATATTTTAATTAAAAATGTTTAATAATATTTTATGTAGATAACGTTGAATACTTTATGAATGCTGCCATTTGTTTCCAGGCTAATTTTTTCCGTGTATTAATTTGTTTCAAATTTTAACAAAAGAAAATAAATTTTTTCCCCCTAAAAAAGGTAATTTTAAAAATAATAAACATTTTTACTAAATGGCCAACAAATTATTAATTCATATGTTAACACGCAATTAGGTAGAATATTAAATTTTAATGAACAAACTTATTAACTAAGCCACCACCACTAAAGACCACGCGTAACAAAAACAAAATTTGCATTGTAAATTTTCCATAAAGTACACAAAAGTTTAAAAAAAATTAAATCAAATTTAGTTTAAACTCTAAAATGATTTAGATTTTAAAAACAGTTTTTGAGGTTTTATTTTATAATTTTAAATTTTTATGAATGACCTTTTTCAAATAGAAACAAGTAAAAGTGCTATATTCGGTCGTGTCGAATCTTGTATACTCTTTACCTCAGTAATTTTAGATATTGTGTTACCTTTTTATTTTTCTATTAACATTTTTTTGTAAAATTCTTTTGTAATTTTTTTTCTAAATATTTTTTTTAATATTTTTAAAATTTTTTTTTTTTAATTTTTTTACAAATTTTTTTTACAAAAAAAATCTTTTAATTAAAAAAACAAAAACTTTAAAGTTTTTTGTAAATATTTTTTGAAAAATTTTTGGCCTTGTATACCTTGTATGTATCTTGTATACCCTTTACCACAGTAATTTTAGATATTGTGTTACCTTTTTATTTTTCTATTAACATTTTTTTTTTGTGAAATTCTTTTGTAATTTTTTTTTCTAAATATTTTTTTTTTTAATATTTTTAAAATTTTTTTTTTAATTTCTTTACAAAAATTCTTTTAATTAAAGAAACAAAAACTTTAAAGTTTTTTGTAAATATTTATTGAAAAATTTTTGGCCAAAAGTTTTGTAAAAATTTAAAAAAAAATTTTTCTAACATAACATATTATGTTAGAATGGTCAAACTAAAGCAAAAAAATGCTCAAAAATAATTTCCTCACATTAACGCCCCTAATAGACATATTGAGTGCACTTGATTACCAGTGGGCACCCTGTGGGTTATTGTCTAACTCTATATGTATTACTTCCTATAAAGGTCCGAAAAGAGCCAACGTATATAAACTAAAGAAATTGAAACCCTATATTTTTAACATTATTGGACGTTTACGCAACCCTTAATTAATGAGTCTGACTTGCACTTGTTTGATTTTTTTTTTCGTCCTGTATGCAAAAATAATTGGGTTTTTCATATTTTTCATATGTTTATTTTCATTAGTACTGTTTTTACTGCTCAAACATACTTTTCAGGGGTCAAATAATTTCATCATTTTTTTTATTTGCTCTATTTGCTTTCTTTATTTAAATTTTCTGCATAGTTTTTACTCTTGTTGTTGTTATTTTATTGTTGAATTTTCATTTGTCACAGTCACAGCAAAATCATAAAATTTATTTTTATTTATTTAACTAAATTGACCGATATTTTATTCAACAAATAATACTTGATTCCAATTTATGTTGGATTTTTTTTGTTTTATTTTGGCAATCCCATGTAACACTTATAAAGCGACAATAAACGTCCTTGAAATTATTTCTTTAAGACGAGAGCGATAGAAGAATTACTTATAATTGCAAGTGAAAGAGAAATAGTAGGGATGAAATCTCTTAATTTTTTTTGTAGTTTTTTTTTTTTTATTGTTTAAAAACCCTTTATGTGAAAGTTACTTCTTTGAGTTCGTAGTAAAAAAAAAATGTGCATTAGGAACCGAAATTTTTTTAGTTTTTTAGATGTTAAATATATTTTTAATTGCAATTACAAGTTATGAAATCTTATTTAGTTTAATGCAATTAGTATATAAATACAGCGTGCGGCAAAAATTTTTTTGAGTGGAAAAAGACGAGACTTCTTGCTTGTCTGTAGAAACCACCTAAACTCTTAGGTAGTAATCGAAACCACAACCACCAGACTGATACACTAGTGTTTTACCAATCAGTTTATCGAGAAAATCCATGAATCATAAAATTGTTATTTTTTCTAAAAAAAAAAAAAAACTGGAGTTGCCTACACTCAACTTTACCATACCCAATGGTAATAGATTTTTTTTGTGTATTTATTACATAAAGAATATCAGTTTAAAGTATATTGGAATCGAAAAATTAATAATTTTCGTTTTGGGGTGTTAAGTAAACTACCCTTTGCCCCTTCCCGATTATGACCAAAATCTATACAGCTCTTTATCTCTATGAACCAAATGCATATACTGAATTTTATTTTCATATGTCATACGGTATGACGCTGTACAGCGTTTCTAAAATTTGGGAGTAAGTAAACTAACCCTTGCCCCTTCCCGAGTATGCCCAAAATTTATACACCTCTTCATCACCATAAACCAAAGGCATATACTGAATATCATTTTAACATATTATACGGTATGACCTTAAGAGCGTTCACAAAATTTGAGGGTACGAAGACTACCCCTTCCCCCTCCCGATTATGCCCAAAAACTATATAGCTTTTCATCTCCATATACCAAAGGCACATACTAAATTTTATATTGATAGACCTGTACAAATTCCACAAAAATAGTGGCATACACACACACACACCCACAGACATCATCGCGAAAATAGCCAAAATGGATTCTAGAGACCTCTAAAAGTATAAATCCGTATAAATTCGTTGAAATCCCGACCTCTATTTTTTTCATGATTACTATACTTTACCTTGCCATACTACGTATGGTAAAGTAAAAATTTTGTCAAGTTATTGAGGGCCAAGAGCTAAGGCATTTATTAATGTCGCCGGATCGTGCTATTGATATGAAATTATATGAGCGATAGCTAAGGGTTAATATCGCAGGATTATTATTTATCTACCTGTTGTCGCTAGTTATCTGCTTAAGTGGACACTTTGGCAATGGGTTTTTTTCAACCCCCTTCCATCACCAATGATTGTAGGCAACCGATTTGTAATTTACGGCAACCTTACTTTCATTGAATCACGTGCTACCACCTGCCTTTATTCTTCATTTTAGTGCTTTCAGACAGTCGACTAATAATTGTGGCCGTCTTTCTCATCACAGAGTCTCTAGTAATCCCCAAGGTATTCACATCCCGGTGTCCTAAGTCTTATGCTAGCCAGTGCTGCACATTCATACACATATTTTCATCTTCGCTAGACGATAATTGAAATTTCCATGACCTGTCACTAACGCAGTTATCCAGCTTCTATTATATCTCAGCATCTTACTGGCCTTTCTGAACAGGGGCTCTTTGAGCATCATTCGAGCCTGTTTACATGTAGTAGTCTCCCTCTACCTCTTTACACAGAAACCAACAAAAAAAAAAAAAACATTTTCATCAATTAAAGATGTTAATTGGTTTCAAATTAAATTTTAATGAAATATTTAATTGATTCAATTACACTGTGGAACAAATTCAAGTTGGCATAAGTAAGGTCGATTCTGAGAGTGAGGGGTGAAAATAGAGGCTAAACTAGAAGACCAGCATCGCGACGTTTGTTAATGTTAGTTCTATTTTTTTAATAAACCTTCGAAAGAAAACAAATTCGAACTAACATAATAAAACGCCTCGATTCGAATCGACCTAACTTTTGCTAACTTAAATGTGTTCCACAGTGTTATTTGTTTAATTAAGATTTTTTGTTTGGTTTTAAACAAATATATATTTGAATCAATTAAAAAATTATTTTTAATTAAAACTTTAATTTAAAACTAGATTTAAAACTAATTAAAACCTTTATTTGGTGCAAAAATGTTTTCTGTGTAGCTGTAGTGAGTTCGCCTACATTAGGCCTAAGCTCGCATTAGGACATTCCCCAGTGTAACTCTGGGTTCTGGTACACAGAAATTCACAGCAGATCGCTGTTTTGCTAGTTAGTCTTCTGCTTCATTCCCCGCTGTGCCTCTGCCTTCAGGTTAATTTTTCCTTTAGATGTTTTTTCTAGATTTTTAAAATCTCAGTTTATACACAGAAAATATTTCTTGCAGCAATTAAAGTTTTGAATTAGTTTTAAATTAATTAATTAAAATAGAACAGTAAAATTTCCCTATTCAACAAATAATTAAATCAATTAATAATTTAATTAAATTTTAATCTGAAACCAATTAAAACCTTTAATTAGTGAAATTATTTTTCTCTGTTTAAAAACCGAGACTGCATTCTGGCAAATGTTTTGTTTACGAACAAATTAGACCTTCTAAGCGATCCTCAAAAATTAAAATACAAACGTTTCTAGGGTATTTCTTGAACCTCCTTCGTTTCCTGCTTATTATTTTTAAATCTTAATCCAAAATAAAAAATATTGAACATAAATTTCTTTCACTTAAATTTTTTTTGTTTTTTTCAATTGCTGTAGTTGGTGTCCAGTCTATGCGTCTTAACCTGATTCTTAATACAATTATTTGTAATTTTCTTGAGTATGTGTGTTTGTATGTGTGCCTTTGTGTGCTTATACAGCGGCACTTTGGTCAGTACATTTTCTTTTCAAAGCCATTAACCTCAATACAAATGTCACAAAAAAAGAAGAAAAACTATAAAGAAATAAGATCAAGTAACAATGAAATTTTTCTTTCAAATTCTCTGCTAAAAGAAGAAAATTAATTTGATTTTAATAATTTGTCTGCAGTTTAAAAAAAAATTTTTTTTTTGCAATTTTGTTTGCAATATTTTAAGCAAATAAATAGAAATAATTAATCTTAATTCTGGTTGGCGTAAATACAAAATTATAGATTAAATTAAGCACAAAACACTTGGTAATTTTTCTTAGCAAAATTGTCAAAATCGTAAAAAAAAAGCTGTGCAGGACTCATAATTAACTGTTTGGCATGTTTTTGAATTAAAAATTTGTATTTTATTATGTTTAAAATTTTAACAAATGAATCTTATTTTATTCACTTAATGGATGAAATGTTGTAGAAATAAAAATAATTAAACGAGTCATAATTTTTCATTGTTTCTTTTTTCCTTTAAAAGAAACAACGAGACAACAAAGTTAAAAATTGATAACGTCTTAGGATGAGGTCACACAATAAGAGGCAGGCGGCCGAGCAGCAAGCCTTATTTCTGAGCAATTGTCAAGAGAGGTTTGTTTAAATATTTTAAGGGAAAATCTTATTTCTTTTATATGTGACCACGCACAAAGAAAGATTCCTAAGGGTAGAATGGATGATTTTTTTAATTGGGGTAACATTTTCTAGAGAATCGAATGAGAGAGGTGCCGCCAAAGCCGAAATTGAGTCAAAAATTGGATTTTTTTTGGCACACAAAAAAAATCATAAAATTATAAAAAATGTTTATAACCTTTGAAGTCTTGTAGTGAATCGTTTTAAGGGGTTAACAATTTTATTAATTGGTGAAAAATTTACTGAGCAATCGAAGTGGTACCATACCTTCTTCCCCAAAGTGTAAAAAAAGGTAAACTTTAAACGGCTCTCCTGTAAAATTCACTATTTTACCATTACGACTCTCTCTATTCGCATGGTAACATATAGAAAAAATTTGCTGTTGATCATATAAATGTATTAATTTGATAATCTATACATATAATAAAATAGTAACTCATTTCCTGTCTATGTGTCTTTCTGTTTGTGTTCGCATCACATAAAAATTACTGGATGGATTTTAACAAAATTTTGTAAGGCGGTACCTAAGTATCCTGACCCCAATATAGGATACTATTTTTCTGCAAAAGTATCTTATTTCCAAAAGAAAGTGTAGAAAAAGCAGTAAAATTACCCCGATTTTTTTACCGATTTAAAGGTATTGTGTACTTTAAGGCACATTATATTATTGAAAGCAGGATATTTTAAACACGGTTGCGCAAAAGATAGCGCTGTTTTAAAATAATGACAAAATATGAATTACTTACTGCCAAATAGCCAATTTAATATAATTTGTGTTTGATTTGTATTTTAACTTTGTGGAATTACATTGTTATTAAAGTATTTTAAACACCTTTTACAGAGCTTAACAATAATTTTTAGACTTTTTTGAATTTGATCCAGGGATGGGTACTTTTATATAAAGTAAATACGCAAGAGTCTTAAAATTTGGTGTGACTTACTTTCAAAGCCAAATTTAACAATATATTGTCAGGACGCACACGACGACGTAGAAGGGAACAGCTAATTTACACATATAGAAATCTATGAAAATTCCCAGACATATTTTAGGCAATATTGCAGTCGCTTTAGAACAGACGTAAGTAAGCGGTTTTTTTTTTATTTATTTTTTTTTTTTAAAAGAGAAGTACCACTCAGGCAGTTAATGCCTACATTAACTGTGGTACTTCCTTTGTAAAGGGATAGTAGTAGATAAGACAGATGGTTAGTGATAATAAAGCTTCGATTTTGGCAACACTGCAATTGCACGTTATGATTATTCCTCTGGTGTTATTTAGGCGAATTAGTTTGAAGCTAGCATAGCCAATTTATAATTATTTTACTTCGCCGGCGATTTAGTGCTATGTGGTAATACCGGCGAAGGAGGGCGCTGTGATATGCATTATTATAAAGAAAAATTAATACATATCAGAAAAATTGATGAGGCACGGCTGAGATTTGAACTCGTGACCATTGCTTAGTAGTCAACGTACTAACCACTTAAGCTACAGCACCCTCATGTTGACCTTTGCTATCTTTTATTTTTTTAGGTCGTTAGGACATAACTGTATTAGGAGTTCGTTTAAGAATAAAAAAAAAATTATAAGCATATTGACAATAATATATTGTTCGAAGTTTAAGAGACACTTACTTTTATAGTGCTGCAGATATGTTTTATATATTGACTTTGTGTATAGGTATCCGTCTCTAGGTAATTCCTCAAAATATTGCAATGGAGGTTTTATTTAAAATTCTACTATTGCAGAGTTTAGTAAATAGTATAAAATTTCCCGTTTAAAAAAATAAAAGGTGCTGCCAAGTTTTCAATATTATTAAATCTGTTCAATTCTGTAGCTTAACCATTTTACCGCTATTTTTTTTTTCTTGGAATTAAGTAATTTTTACCGGAAAAAACTATTGCAGCTCCCTACAGAATGTTATTAAAATTTATCTATTAGTTTTTACGTGATGCGATCATAGACAGACAAAAATTCCAAAAATTGGTGTTTTATATTCCATATCGATTAATATTTGCAACATAATTTTCCAAAAAATATTTCATGTACAGACACGGACTTGTCACAGTAAAAACTGTATATGTACGACCATGGTATAATAATACAGGTGTATGCAAGGCGAATTCAAAAAAAACTAAGCAATATGATTTTGCCCGACTGTCTCAAAATATTTTACTAAAATATAAAGAAAAATATAAATAACATGAGCTCTGTTCGCAAACACTTCTATGACAAATTATTCATTATAATAAAAATAATTTAACATAATAATAAAAAATAAAACTTTTTTATTTCAAATAAATTAAATAAATTATATGCAAAAGGAAGCATTTTTAAGAAAAGGTTTTAAATATTCAATACTCCGTATATATTGTATAAGTATAAAAAGATTCTAGATATTTATTTAACATAAGTAATGATATTTAAAAGTTAAAATTTATAAAGATCGACCTCCAGTAATTCATTTTGATCAAGATTAAAATTCCTTCAGTTTAGTTTTCAAAGTTATTCTGGTTGGTTACCTATAAAACCTTAATATAAAAATAACCAAGGTACAGTACCATTATTCTAAAGAGCCCTTACGTTCTGGGTTTTAATGCATGACTGCTGAGTAAGTCATGCATTGAAACCCAGAACGTTTCGTCTTCATATATACAGGGACGCAGTAATTGTGAACTAAATCTAATGAGCCTAAAGCCAATATGGCTGCTTTAAGCAAACCAAGAATAGAGTGGGCTGCATATGGCCCCAGCAGCAGCATTAAATCCAGCTGATCATGGTATTTTATTGTCATCAGGTTATGCTGATTTAAATTTAGTTGAAAGGTTTTATTTAAAAAAATACATACTTTTTTCTCTTTTCTTTAAGTAAACATTGTAAGTTAAACAAAGGATTGAATAAAATACAACAATTAATTCACAATGTACTGAGTAGTATAAAAAAATGGTATTATTTTGTTAAAATTATTAAAAAAAATTTCAGTTTTATAGTTACAAGGTTTGACATTTTCAGAAAAGCAAATTTAAACAGCTGTTCTAACAGTTTTACCTGTATTATTATGCCATGATGTACGACCTACAGAAATAGAAGTTATAGATGCATATATAATTCATCACATAAGAGGACCAACAAATAATTACCAAATATTACCCGTTGCCGCTCATAAATTAACTAAAAAATAGAAAAATTTATATTTTTTAGCGCCACTGCTCTAACGATCAAAAATGACGCTTATCTGCTCAGAAATTAAGATTCCAGAAACCCTCGTATCTGGTGACCCCATTTTCCCTGACAGCAGTGAATCAAAGCTTTGAGAATATACCGATATGACAATTAATGTCACCGAGGGGTGCGGTTGTGGCGTATAACGGCACATGGAGTAATTTTAAAAATGGCTAATAAGACTATGATCATAATGGAGACAATCGAAACTCCCGCCGCGCCATTCGTGGCATTTATAATGAAACAGCTCAGCAGGCGAATTCGTGCTTCCTGCGATTTAGGTGCAAACCTTAGTCAGATCGTTACTCATGGAGGGGCCTCACGAATAACTGATCATAGAGATTTGGGGAAATCCCTGTGTGGTTATTAGTTTAGGTGGTAGGATTACTTTGGCCATTGGTTAGAACTCGAATGTTCTTATCCTCTAGTTTCAGGCCAGTTGCAAGCCTCAGGGACTGGGGTGCCCCCATATACTCAGTAAGCAGGAAAGCATCAAGATATTAAAAATTAGCAATACAATATGCTTCCAAGGGAACCTTATAGCCTAATTCCTGGATTTTTGTCGTAGTAACTATACACGTATAAATCCGTTTATGATATAAAATACAGCCGCGCCTTCTGAATATGTCCGATTGTCCAATACCTTGGCTGTTAAATATTATTTTTATTATGTCGACCTCTTTTGGGCGACTTTAACATTTGTCGACATTTGTGCTGGTACGAAACTCAGTAAAGCACTTGAAACCATTGACATTTATTGTTCTGCGTTCCATCTTCATAGTAAGAAATATTTAATTTCTTTGGTTACGAAATATTAATTTTTTATTTTCGTTAAAATTAACCAGGTTCTCTGTTTTTCTATGCTGTCAAAACTAATCAAATAGACGCAGCTTGTTCAAAGTTCGATAGTAGTAGTGTTGCAATGAAGGTAACTGCGTTGGAGATCCAAAAAGCCACTTAACTGTACAACTGTTCTCGTCACTGAGTCATATCCCAGCTGCTCAGACCTACATTAGATTTGAATTGTTCCGTAATATTCAATTTAACAAATTTAGCTGAAAATCCTCTTGTATTAAATTTTTAATACGAATTTTCGTAAATAATATCGCTTCGATTTTAAGTAGTATAGCCCCAACTATGTAAGTTACTCTTGCTTAGAATATCTCTCTTTATTAATCTCTTTATTGACTTTCATAATTAAAATCTTTTTATCAGCGTTAGGCTGATAGGTAGTCTATCAGTCTGGGAGTTTTGGGTTCGATTCCCACCAAAGACCCTGGCTGTTTTACTTCAATAAATAAATAAAATAAAATCTTTTTTAAACTTTTCCACCAGCAATATTTATTCGTTCGCATCTTTGTGCCATTTGAAGCCAGCATGTACGAAAAGCAAATAACAGGATGCCATTGTAATATTACCCAGCATAACAAAAAAACCAATTTTCAAAAAACTTAAAAATCTAATACTGTAGCCATGACGCGACGCTACACCAGCACAAGCGATATTAGCGACAGCAGCCATAATTGAACCATTGCCGCCCAATGTACAGCCCAGAGCCAGAGACCACATCAATGGCATAATAGGCATTTGAATGTTTTCCTGTAGCGAAATGGTGCCTATAATGCTCATCATCATATTGGCCACCGGTACATTATCGATGAAGGTTGTTAATATGGCTGATATCCAAATGATTACTAAAATGGCCACAGTCAAACGATTGCTCTCATCCACACTAACGATGAAGTGTTCCAGCATTAGGCCAAGGTATTCCAGCAGACCCAAAGTGATTAGGACTTCCATGATTATGGAGAGAGTAACAAAAAACAGCATTGTACACCAGTCTATGCGTGTAAACATGCCTTCAAAGTCCTCATAGCAGGTTAAGGATAAAACAAATAAGGCCGCCAAAATGGCAATCCAACCCTTAGAGACTTTAAACCAGTTGATAAATATAGCCATGACAGAGAATAGCAATGAGATAAATAAAGATATTAGGCAAACGGTCAGTAGGTAGGGTTTCCTTATGACAAAATGTTGCTCAAGATTTTTCACCTTTATCTCAAAACCCACAGGTTTGCGGGGCATTTTGCCAAAACGCTTCAAACGTTTGCGCAAATTCACAATACGACGGTCCACTGTCTGGCGAGCCAAAGTATCATCCCATGTATAATCGCCCATACCCAGAGAAGCTCTACGCCATACATCTATTAAATGTTTAATTCTTCTCGCCTGAAAGGGCTCAAAGCTGCGCATTTTATCCGAATTATGGAACTGCAGTCTTAAGTGAATGTATGATTGGGCCAGTGCCAGCAGCGTAGCTGGTAACATGTGAATTACAAACTCGGAAAAATTTCGCAGATCTTGCGGCAGAAAGGGGGAATTTAATATCAAGTTGTTGGTGATGGAATTGATGGGCGATAAAGATGAGCCCACATTGATGAATATAATGAGAGCGCTTAGTATGGGTGTGGAGTTCAATTCCATGATTTCACATAAACGCAAACAGATGGGCGCAATAATAAGCACTAGTAGCACAGCATCCAGCACATTCGACAATAGGAACGACAATAGCAGCACACAATGTAACATGGGCCATATATGGCCATTGGAAAACTTATAACTGAGGGTGGCCAAATAGTCTTGCAAACCAGTTTCCAGCAGCAATTCGATTATAATGGAAAAACCAAAAAACAACATGACCGTATCAATATTAGCCCACTCATTAAATATAACATGATGTGACGGTCTCAGGTGGACAGCGGCTATTATACCGATAGCCAAGGTGGAGCAAATTATACCCGCCACCGTACGATGCACCATTTCAAAGATCAGTGCCACATATATCAGCAACAGTAGTATTAAACCCAATATTAAGCCACTTTTCTTGGACATAATGGTAAACTGATGGGACAGTTCCAAGGCTATGGTCTCATCAATATTGCTAAAGAAATGCAATTGATATTTGCTTTCATTGAAATCTTTATATTCTATTATCTTTTCCACCATTTCAATTTTGGGTTCAGCATGCTTCCGCTGCTCAGCCAGATACACTTCCAACACAGATTTTGTACTCTTCAACGCACCATTCTCATCTACCAGCTGCAACTCTACCATCAATTTAGGACTATTCAAGGCACTCACGGGCAGTACATCAAATTTGAAAGCGCTCTTAATAAATGAGCCATATAATCTCAAACACAAATTTGAATCCGATCTTCTATCACTAATGGTATACTTTAGGCCTTCTGTGCCGGCTGGCACCGACAAGGTTACAACTTTCAACTCAATTTCTTTGTTGGTCATAAGAAAGAAGGTAAATATCAGCCAGCATATCACCATGACAACATTTTTTGTGTATCTCAGTGGTTTGCTTAAATATCGATAATTTTTGGGCATTATTTCGTCTAAAGGTTCAGCCTCCTCCTGCAGTTCCGTCATACTGTATTCTGATGGTCCCGCCTCACCTCCGCCTCTAAGACGTTGAAAAGGCTCCATACCAGTTGCAAAACACTCTTCTTGAACTATCGACTGTTTAGAAGACACAAAAAAAAATAGTGAGAATTTAGTTTTTCTCTTATTGGAGGCTATATTTTCTTTCGACTTACGTACCTTTTCCTTACTTTTTTTGCTTTCGAGTTCTGAAGTTTTTTTTATCTAGAAGAATATGTTTTTTGCGGCTCCCCGTTGGCATTAGTTATACAGGAAAATTTTAAAAGACGTTTAAATTAGTTGCAAAGGTTTTTTGTTTTTAATTTGTTACATACAGAGATAAAAATTTTTATTTATTTTTTTTTCGTTCAAAGTCTTTTTGTTTATTGACTATTTCTTTAACTGACGTTTCGATTATGTTTTGTTTATTTTACGTTTTTTTTTTAATACAATATATTTTTCTATAGAGCCAGGGTATCCGTAAGACCCCTATAAACGACATATTTTTTACATGTGACTCATATAAAATATAAAAATTTATATTTTACACATGTAAACGCACATGTCCAATTATTTATGTTTACAACAGCTGATTTTTAACTTCGACTTTTTACTTTATAGGTGTCCAAGGCGTTCGGTTGGAAAATGGCGTAATTGCGTCATAACATATTTTTTTGCGTCACAAAAGCACTCACGATTCTGCCGTCTTTTCCATTTTTTTTTCTCTAAATTTTAAGATTTCAAAAATCTATTAAATAATGCACAGTGGCTTAAAAACTGTTTTTTTTTCGAAATAATTCAGTATCACATGAGCCACCAATAGTATGTTAATAAAATTTCACAGCGATAAAGCAGATGTAGTTTTGAGTGGTTTCACCAACGACTCTTAAGGTGTAGGGGAAATTGTGGGTCAGCTACCAAAGTGGGGCAGAATAAAAATATTTTGAAAATAACTCAGCCATTTGTAAAAAGCTAGGTCAATTGATTCAAAATTTGATATGAGTATTGCAGACGAGTATCTGAGCTTAACTTTTGTCGCCGGGCTAAATCGGCCTACCTCTTTACAAATGGCTGAGTTATTTTCAAAATATTTTTTTATTTCTGCTCCACTTTGCAATGTTGGGGTGGCACTAATTTTCATTGCGGTATATTTTCAAAGCTTTAACGCAGTGCAGTCAGCGGGGAAATGGGGGCACCAGACGCCAGGGTTCTTGGAATCTTAATCTGGAAGAACAGGTCTATTTAATTAAAGGTTCTTGTCGAGACGCGACTAGTATCCAAATTGGTACCACGGAGAGAGGCCCACAGAGTGCCGATCCTCTCTGTGGCCGGTTGTTAGTGAATTCACCTTCGAGCGTCCGGACGTGTTGGCTGTGGTTTGGATCAATATATGCAGAGAGGGTTAAAGATTGATCAAGTATTCTGTTGCACTCTCAACACGAGAAGTTCAATGGTCTCCAACCCCTAAACAAGAGTTTATGACATGGGTCCAGACTTTCTTTTTTTTAAAGAGAAGTACCAACCACTCAGGCAGTTAATGCCTACATAAACTGTGGTACTTCCTTTTGAAAGGGATAGTAGTAGATAAGACAGATGGTTAGTGATAGTAAAGCTTCGATTCTGGCAACACTGAAATTGCACGTTACGATTATTTTTAGAACAGTACTGCAGCGCCTCAGGTGTTATTTAGGCGAATTATTTCGAAGCTAGCATAGCCAATTTATAATTATTTTACTTCGCCGGCGATTTAGTGCTATGTGGTAATACCGGCGAAGGAGGGCGCTGTGATATGCATTATTATGAAGAAAAATTAATACATATCTGAAAAATTGATGTTGCCACGGCTGAGATTTGAACTCGTGGCCGTTGCTTAGCAGTCAACGTGCTAACCACTTAAGCTACAGCACCCATGTTCTATAAATTGTGCACTGCGCGATATTGTGCGATGATGGGACAATGACATTCAAGGTGGTGCTATTATAGCTACATTGCGCTTGTATTGAGTAGTGTGCGGTATATATGGCTCAATGGGGGTGCTGGTATATATTTAAAAAATTCACCCAGCGATAAGAACACCGTCGGATAAGGGCTAACCCGGCTAGGTACTGACGTTAATCTTGATCACATCAAGTGCATTGTTGGGTACCTCGGCCATGCATTTATTTTGTTGTAATTTTAAACTTAAATAGTTCTTAAAAATATCTACAAGAAATATTATAATATGTCTGCGTTATCTCCCTTTTAATTAAGGAATTAATTGAAAGATTTCTTTTGAGACATTTTAGATATTTTTGACTTTTCTATAAATGAAAAAGTTAAGTTATCGATAACTTTTTCATATACAAAAGCAATGTTAGTGATAAGTTTTTTATATTTGGAAAAATTACGATAAATAATTTTTCCATATATTTTTCCCATATATTAGAGTTATCGATAACTTTTCCATATATAAAAGCAAAGTAATTGATAATATTTAAAAATATTATCGATATTTGCAGCTGGTACTTTTTCTACATAACTAAATAAAATTATCGATTACTTTTTAATAGTCCGTTTCAAATTTATCCTATCATTAAATTCCTAATTTTTTGAATTAAGACATCAAAAAATATTCTGTGTTATTCTTATCCCTTTCTATATTTTAAGGTAAAATTTTCAATGAAATTTTCTGTTTGGAGAAATAAAACCATCACTAACTGTTTTTATATTATAAGTACGCTTCTCGAATATTTTTAATAAATATAAAAATCTATAACTTTTCTATATAAATTAAAATGAAAAGTTGTCGATTATTTTTTTAAGTTATGTTACCGAAAACTTATAGGTAATAACTTGTCTACCTAGAAAGAGGTAGTTATCACGAACTCTATGCAGAAAACTAAGTTTGCCGATAACTTTTATAGTACTATTGAATATATCGATAGCGTAGACAGAAATAGAAGGGTCTAACGATAACTTTGCAATATTTACAAAAGTAAAGTTAGTTTAGTTTTTATTTTAATAGAAAGGTACAGCTATTGATATCTTTTAAAGTTTTAAAATTTGAAGTTATCGATAAATTAAAAAAAAAATGCAGGGAATCGAACCTGCCGCCCCAGACTGATAGACTAACGCACTATTAATCAGTCTATGGAGGCACACATGAATAACTTTTTTCTATACATATATAGAAAAACAAGGTTCACCATAAATTTTTTATATATAAGACTGTAAAGTTATTGATAACCATTTCGGTATAGAAAAGCAAAGCCAATCAATATCATAAGTATTAAGGATAAATATAAAGATTTGATATATTAAAAACGAAAGTAATCTGTTTCTGTTCTGCATATGTACCGCAAGCTACCAATACTAATAAGGTATAAAGGAAAATTAGGTTATCGATAACTTTTGAAAACATGAAAATTAGTGAGTAATTTTCTATTTATAGAAAATAAAGTTATCGTTTCCAGGTATAAAAGTAAAATTATGGATCAGTCTCTTATATTTCAGAAAAATAAAACAATAATGATAATATTCTAAAGTAAAGTTATCGATAATTCTTCCAGTTGTTAAAGCAAAGTTACTAATAATTAAAAAAAACAACGATAACGATTACTTTTTCTATATTTTAAAACGAAGTTACGTATAACTCTTCCAGATATAAAAATTAAGGTTTTGATAATTTTCTTATTTTAAAATATCGTTATCGATAACTTTTTCAAATATGAAAGTAAAGTAATTGATAATTTTTTTATATTTAAAAAATTAACAATAATGATTATCTTTTCTCTATTTTAAAATAAAGTTATCGATAACTCTTCCAGATTAAAAGTAGAGTTACTAATATTTTTTTTATTAAAAAAAAATAACGATAATAATTACATTTTCTATATTTTCAAATAAAGTTTAGGAAGTTTTAAATTAATCGATAACTTTTTTATTTAAGTTACTTTTATTCCAGATTCTTTAGTGAAGTCATTAAGATAGTGTCGTCACTGGCTGTTGTTTTGGTACGTTTGGCGAGCGCTTTCGATGTAAAGACATCATTTTCAAGCCGCGTTTAAAATGATACTGGAGAGTTAGTATTACCTGCTTTAGTATAAATAGTAATGAGTTTAGGTAACTGTTCATTATGGTGGTGATTATTTAAATGGTCTTGTACAGGTAGATTACTTGCTACCTGATCTATATATATAAAAATAAGTCCGTATATGTACGTCGCCGAACTAATCATAAACGCGTCGTGCGATTTCATCCAAACTTATACACTACGTAGGCAGTTGCCCATATATGGTTTATATGAAGTTTGGTTGAAATCCGATAACGCATGTGTGTGCGGTGCGTATGTGAAGTGAGTATGTTTTTGCCGCAGGCATTTTTTGTACCGCATACAGCATTCATTAGTATTGAATACATTTTGGTCGTTTGTGTATTGGAGAGCATTGCACGGAGTGATGCAAATAGCAATTTGTTATCATTTCTCTTTGGACGTCATTGGTGATTGATCTTATCATAATCGATTTTTGAAAATATTAATTTCTTCGCATTTTTTGAGGTCATGAACAATTTGATCGAAGCAACAATTTTAAAGAGGAAGTTTAAAGGTGAAGATGTATTGATTCCATGAATTCCAATGATTCCATCAGATTTACCTTTTGAATTCAAAAGACTACAGTTTCCAATACGTCTTGCATTTGCTATTACAATAAATAAAGCGCAAGGGCAATCGTTGGAATTATGTGGAATTGATTTAGAATATCCTTGCGTGTTTTTTTTTTCTTATTTTGTTTTGCCGTGCGAAGCAGGCAACGGGCCCACTAGTATATTTATATGAGGTCAGTTGATAATTTAGTATTTTCGTCTTTTATTGTTAGCTAGGTGTTTTTCGTTTGTTAGAATGTTTTAGAAGTTTTAGTGGTGTGAAAATTGTATCTGAGGTTGTGTTTACCTGTTCGTTTATAATATCTCTGTTAAAAGCTCGCGTTTTGTAGATTTCCATGTTTTCAAGAATGTCTAGTCTTCGTCCTTTTTTGCTAGGATGCAGCAATGTCATACATTCATCTATTTTCCTTGGTATATGATCGTGAGTTTCAAGGTGTAATGCAAAGTTGGAGTCCTCTCGTTTTCTATATAACCGGTTCTATATAACTGGTTCGTTATATAATTGGTATCTTTATTGATTACAGAAGTTGTGGACGACCAACACATTTTTAATTTAAATACAATCAATTAATTCTACCTTCAGTTATAAATTTTACCCAATAAAACGTACCCTATTGCTTTAACTTGTACAACACGTATACAGATACATTTAATAAATGAAGCATTAATCCCATCTGTTAATGTACGAGTATAAAATAGCGTGTATGACATGACTTTGCGTTGTCTTAAAATATAAAAGAATAAAAGCTAACAGACAACAGGTTCCCTCTTCCACTACTCTACACTCTTACATAAAGGACATAAAGGATGTGGATGTTTATAAATGTATGTTCTTACATACATACGAGTACACGCACATGTAAGCAAAAGTAGGTTGATGTTGTATGTTGTTGTTGCTGTTGCGATTTTACTTAGCGATTCTTCTGTAATTAAATATTGAAATTAATTAAAATTTATGACACCTGATAGTTAATATTTACTCGCTGCTTACTTGTTGTTCATATTATAAAGAATTATGTTTTAAAAAATCACTTTCAATTATATGTAAATATTATAAATATGAAAAATAAACTTTTTTATCTTTAAAGGGGGTTTTCTTTGTTATTTCATGTCAATATACGTAAATGGAAAATTATCCTTAAGCTACTAATTAAGAAATCTGCTATACACAGCCGTTTAATTCGAACACAGATAATTTAAATATGAATTATTAACACACAAATGAACCGCTAAAGTCAATCTTAAGTTTTTTTTTTTATACATATAATAAAATAGTAACTCATTTCCTGTCTATCTGTCTTTCTTTTTTTGTGTGCGCATCACGTAAAAACTACTGCATGGATTTTAACAAAATTTTGTGAGGAGGTACCTTAGTATCCTGATTCCAATATAGGATATTTTTTTCGGCAAAAATATTTTATTTCCAAGAGAAAGTGGAGAAAGAGCTGTGAAAGTACGCCGTCGCATCTTTTGTTTGTGAAAGCGGGATGTTTTAAACACGATTGCGCAACAGATGGCGCTGTTTTAAAATAATCACAAATTAACTGAAAGCGCGATGTTTTGAGCACTGTTGCGCATTATATGGCGTTGTTTGAAAATAAACACAAAATATGAATTACTTACTGCCTAATTGCCAATTGAATGAAATTTGAATTTGATTTGTATTTTTTACTTAGTAGAATTACATTGTTATTAAAATATTTTAAACACCTTTTACAGAGCTTTACAATAATTTCTAGAATTTTTAGAATTTTCTCCAGGGTGGTTAAGTAAGTATAAAGGGTCCGCTAAATAACTTATTTGAAAATGCTTTAAAAAAAACTACTGAATATTTTCTCAAATTTCTTTTTTTTATTTGAAAGTACAATCCTTCGGGTTAATTATGGAAAAATGATTTTATTCAAATGGCTGCCTCGGCTGGCCATGCAGTAGCCTACACGATCGGTCCAATTTTTAAGCACATTATCTATTGTGTGCAGCTGTATTTCACCAATGGCTTCACGAATATTGTCCTTTAAAGCGTCAATTGTCTCTGGCTTGTCGGCGTAACACTTATCTTTGACGGCACCCCACAAGTAATAATCCAACGGTTTCAAATCGCAGCTCCGAGCTGGACAAACGACATCAGCCCTGCGGCTGATAATGCGATCTTCAAAAACAGGGCGCAAAACATCGAGTGTAGCTTCGGCTGTGTCCGTCCTGTTGAAACCAAATGTTGCCAATATTCTCCTCTTCAATTTTTGTGAACAAAAATTCGTTCAACATGGTCCATAACGACTGTAACGGCCACTCCTTGCTCATTTTCGAAGAAAAATGGCCCAATTATGCCTCTGGACCAAAATCCACACCAAACAGTGACTTGTTTTGGGTGCATCGCTTTTCAGTTTATGCGTGCGGGTTTTCTGTGCCCAAAATGCGACAATTTTGCTTGTTTACAAACCCGCCAAGATCAAAATGAGCTTAATCTGAAATGAGCTTTTCTTGGCAAAATCCGGCATCTTCTGTAAGTCAATATTTCCCAGCGTTGTTCAAGCGTACCATACACAACCATATTCGTTCAGCGGAAGGATAAAACTAATTATCTGTCAAATTAGACATGAGCTAAGTGTTATCATTCACGAAATAAGCACTAGTTGAAAAAAAAAAACGTTAGATCGCGGACCCTTTACAAGAGTCCTAAAATTCGATGTGGATTACTTTCAAGGCAAAATCAAAAGAAAATATTGTCAGGACGCACGCAACGTGTGTGGGCGCAGCTAGTATTTAATATTTAAACTTATTCCAAAGATACTGCCATATACATCAAATTACATCAATTATGAGGACAGCCTTTATAATTGTTATTATATTGTACTTAGCCATATCGTTTCTTTGTAAATTTCATAAGTTTGTTTGTCTGTTCAAAATTTTGGCCATATTCATCAGTTGTTGTGACATCTTTTATTTTTCAAATTAAATTTTTATAGATGTTGTAGCGAACTAAGCGATTCAGGTTCTGTGTAAATATCAACCGTCTGTCTATAACATTCAAAACAATCAAAAATTTGGTCATATGCCTACATACATTTTTGGGACACCCTTTAATTAATGATTTTAAATATTTTACTTGCTATTACAACGGACATACATAATGGACCTTCTGTCTTATTTATTAGTGTTTGTCATTAACTGTTCAAACTAAATGACTTCGCCCGTCTTGATAACCGCTGTTATAGTGAGGGCGCTGTAGTTCATGCAGTTATCGCGTTGAGTACTGAAGCATATGGTCTCGAGTTTAATAGCCAGAAGTAGCTACATCGATTTATGTTATATGTATTAATTCTATAAACAATAGTTCATATCACAGCGCCCTCCAATGCACATTTATCAGGTGGCCTCTCTACGAAGGGGAAATATTAAGGCAAACATTTTTAATTTTTTTATATATGGATTTTGAAAGTCAAACATAAAATTTTTCCCATTAAATGGAAATTATATTTATTTATTTATTTATTGTAAAACTTATAATTAGAAATTACAGGTTAATAGGATTGGAGCAATAGCATCTAAGGCCTTCAGCTCTAAATATTATATTACATTAGTTGTAATAGATAAAATTAATCTAAATCAGGTTATATATTAGTTAGTTAGTTAGTTTTAGAGATTGAATTATCATAATTATATTCTTAAATGTGAGTTTTCTCTCGTTATTAAGTTTTGGGCAGTCCATTAGGAAATGCAATGGCTTACAAACGGTGTTTATACAGTTGCAAATTTGGCGTACAGTTATATTCATCAGATGTCCATGGAAGTGTAACTATCAGACTCTAAATAAAAAAATGTTTCGCCTTAATATTTCTCCTTCGTAGTGTGGCTACCTGATAAATGTGCCTTGACTCGCTCCTTTAACACTATTACTACATAATACTCAATTGGCGGCGAAGTAAAATAATTAATAATTCTTGCAAAAATAACAAACAACATCAAAACAGATAGATGGGCACCAAAATGTCAGAAGTAATCTGTAAGATTACGGGAAAAACGTAAAGACTATGTGAATATCAAGCATCTCCCTATTACTGTTCGAACGTTAAGCTATTTTCACAAGCATTCGTCTTTTATGGAGACACCATTCAACACTCTGTCTATAACGGTTTCAAAGATAGGGCCACATATATCAAATAACATCACCTATTGGGACACCCATTAATTTACAATTTTAAATTAAAGACCTGTTGTTATAGAAGACTTGGTCACAAAGATTCTTTGTAAATGTCAACTGTCTGTCTATAAAGTTTCAAAAGTTTGGCCATATACATCAAATTTCCTGAACTATTGGGATACCTTTTAATTTATAACTCCAAATATTTATACATGTTATTATACCAGAGAAAGTAGTGGACATTCTGCCTAATTTTCAAGTATTTGTTTATAACGATTCCAAAGACAGTGCCATATAGGCCAAATTACATCATTTATGGGGACACCCTTTAATTTCTAAATTCAAATTGTATACTTGTTATAGAAGACTTTACAACACAGGTTCCTTGTAAATTTTAGCTTTCTTTTTGCAACAGTTCACAAGTTTGGCTACATACAAAAAAGTACATTAACTATTGGGACACCCTTTTATTTCCAAATTTAAATTTTGTAATTTTTGTTATAGCGGACTTAGCAATGCAGGTTCTTTGTAAATTTCAAAGGTCTGTGTACAACTGTTAAAATGTATGTTAATATACATCAAATTAAATGAATTATTGGAGCACCCTTTAATTTAAAATTTTGAATATTTAAATTTTTTTTTATTATAATGATCATTGTAGTCGACATTCTGTCGAATTTTCAAGGTTTTGTCCATAACGGTTCAGGAGATAGGCCCGTATAAGTTAAATTGCGTCACCTATGGGGACACCCTTTAAATTTTAAATTCATTTTTTTATTACTTTCTGTTGTTGGGACATATAGTGACATGCAATTTAAAAAAAAATGTAATTAATACACGTAAAAAATATGTATATTGTATGGGGACACCCTTTAATTTTTAAGATAATGAACTGTTTTTTTTAAACGGGACCAAACTGGAGGCAGAACCTTTCAAATAAAGAAATGGCTGAGTTTTGCGGGCACATGCATAAAGTCGGTTAATAAAATGGGCTAAACTACCTTAAAGTTAATGCAATTACACAACACCAGAGGCGCTGCAACTCTGTTCTATAACATACTGTGTAATTTTTTAAGTCATGGCAAAATAACCATATACGGACACCACTACGTCATAAAAGACCAAAAAAAAAGATTCTGTCTCCCAGTTTTGTCCAAAGTCCGCCAGGTTTTTTATGGGCCCTCAAAGATGTGGGGCCTCAATGTCATTTTTGCAAAAAAATGATCATTTACGCAAGCTCATATTTTGCAAACCGTTTGGAATTTTGATATACTCTCTGAGGCAAAGTTGTAGCTCTTGTCATAAGGAACAAAAATTGTTAACATATAAAATCAAAAAATCTTCATCTTCAAGGTCAAAATCGCAAAAAATTTAAAAAAATTCAATTTTTTTTACCTTTTTTCCCCTGTTCAGGTCCATAGGTAGCAAACCGTTCAAAACTCAAGGAAACAATTAACTACAAAAATAAACCTAAGATCTCAATAAACAACTTTCTAGAACATATGAACTACCTAGGAATGATTCTTAACACCGTTTAGGTAGCGCTTAGGTAGCCGCAAAAGTGAAAAATTTCCCGAAAATTTTTTAGCAGCAAAAGTGAAAAATTTCCCGAAAATTTTTTAGCTACCTAAGCGCTACCTAAACGGTGTTAAGAATCATTCCTAGGAAGTTATATGTTCACAATTTTTGTTCTTTATGACAAGAGCTACAACTTTGCCTCAGAGAGTATATCAAAATTCCAAACGGTTTGCAAAATATGAGCTTGAGTAAATGATCATTTTTTTGCAAAAATTACATCGAGTCCCCACATCTTTGAGGGTCCATAAAAAAAACCTGGAGGACTTTGGGCAAAACTGGGAGACAGGGGTCTTTTTTTTGGTCTTTTATCACGTAGTGGTGTCCGTATATGGTTATTTTTTTCGTGTTGCACTGTGTAAGTAAACATAACGTGCAATTGCAGTGTTGCCAGGTGCTTTTACTATCTATTCTAACCATTAGTCTTATCTACACCTATCCCTTTCCAAAAGAAGAAAGTGAGATTTTCTTCTGTTAAAAAAAGGTTCTGCCGTCCGACAATGGGCGGGATAATCCTACCATATACTTATGTGAAAGTAATCTCAGCGCATGTGCTAGTGGGTGTGGATAACTAGGAGTAATAGGATGACTCCTAGTAATTATTTTATTTTTTATATAAACTTACGATTATTTCTTTATTCTCTTATATGAAATTAAAGACTTGAAAATTATTTTTTTTATACTGACTGAGGCATTTTATTTATTTTTTTTTTTTGTATTTTTTACATATATAATTTCATAAATAATTTTTTGTTTGTTTTTATTTTATTTCATTTTATTGTTGAGATATTTGTTTTCGTTAATTTTTTTTTAATATTTACGACATACTTTTATATTTTCAATTTTAATACTCGTACCACACTTTTTTTCTCTTAGTTTTGTATTTATTATTGTTTTCTTTTGTTAAATTATTTTATTTTTTTTTTGCTAAAACAAATCCTTTTTACAATAATTGTAAAACACATTTCATTGATTTAGTTTTTTTAATTCCTACAATTGATTTGACAGATTTTTTGCTTTTTCGTTAAGATCGTTTTGGACTTTTTTGGGATGGTTCAAGGGTGGAAGAAGGTCTAATTTGTAATAATTTTCTTTAAATATTGTATTTTTAAACACATATAAGGTACAAGTCAAAGTGATAAGGTTTATAAACAAGTTTCGTTATAATTTTTAGATGAAATACTTTTTGGTGAAAAATTTATATTGTGACATTAAATTAAATTGTAATTCGTTGGTTTTGTAAGAAGGTTGATTTTTTCGTAGGGGGGGTTAGCGACCAATAACTTCATGAGTCTCTTTTCGACCACCTTCGTTCCTCAATAATTTATGGTATCTTTACTTTCGTTGGGTCTCGTGCTGTCATCTTCTACTCTCGACTGTAGTGATTTCAGTGTGGTGACTGAAACATATCGACGTTCTTCCTCATCACAGGGTCTATGGTAATTGCTAAGATTTGCTTAAGGCTAAGTGTCCACAGCATCTCCATATAATATGTGTCTGCCAGTGGACCAAAGCTTTTTTATAAAGGGTGATCAATTTCGAGGTACTTTTTTTAACAGATCATGTGTGGGTGGGTCGTGTCATGCTGTCATGTTATTTTTGTTTAGTATTGTTTGACATTTCATAATGGAAAGACTTACGCCTGAATAACTTCGCTCTATGGGCTATTGAAAAGTTCCAAGAAGATCCGACGTTTTCGAGGCAAATTTTATTTAGCGATGACGACCATTTTTGGCTCTATGGATATGTAAACAAACCAAATTGCCGCATTTGGCTTTTTCCAAGTACATTCAGCAAGTATCCTCTTAACGCGATTTTAACCTTGGCCAGATAATACTTGACCGTGATCTATACTAATGTCGTTAACCATTTGTAAGCACCCAGATTATAACCAAGCTCCTTCTTTGCCTTTCTGCCAACTTGTAGTTATAAATTCCAGAGTCTTTCGTGGGAATCGAACCCATAACCCCCCACTGATAGACTAGCACACTACCTACTAGCCCACCGTGGCACCCAAGTAGGTTGGTTAATTGGTTATGTACTTAACAGCAAAATAAAACTGTTCAACATTAAACTAATATTCAGACAATGAAGAATTTTGTTAAATTTTATAAATAAAGTGGGACATCGAATCACTCATATCACGAATGAAGAGTTTTATACCAACTATTCCAATAATGCCGATCTTCCTTTAAATAGGCGGCAAAACATTCGACAAAAAAACTCAAAAAACTCAAATAGGCGCAGGTATATGAGATTATAGACAGCTCTTGACCCACAACTGACACACTGACATCAATGATATAATGAGAATTAAACTATAATGAAATTAAACCAGACTCACTACGGTTCTTGGCTGGAGAGACACAAGGGTATGGCTTGCCTAAGCCGAATATATTATCTTGGCTCTGCTAGCTTAGATTAAACTTAACTACCTAATTTTTGATAAAATTAAACCGGACTGAGAATTACAATCGAAATCAATTAACCAAACAACATTAGGTAGAAGGTAGTTAAAAAAGGCTTACATAAATAGCACATGAGTAAGTTACCTTATCACTGTAAGTTGTGGCTTATATATTGTATCTAACAATAATTTCTGTGGGTTTTTCTTATATTTTTGTTTGTTTTTTTTTTAACCCAAATTTTTAACAAAAATTAATTTTTAATGCCGTCTTTAGGGGGGAGAAAAAAAGTTAGGTCTCAAGTAATTTCTCTGAATTATATATTTACATTTTTTTTTTCTTTTAAAATTATTAATAAATATTATAAATTAAAATAAAAAAAAATATTTACAAAGAAACTTATATTAAAACCAAATTTAATTTTATTAGGATTTTTAAAATATTTTTTTTTGTGTTTAATTTTTTTTTTGTTTTAATTCACATAAGAAATAATTGCAGACTTTTTATATTTCAGACAAATTCTTTATACTTAAACTTTTATCAGTACGAAATAAACATTGAGTAAAGTTTTTTTGTATTTCTTTTTATAATACCAATTATAATTGTTTTGAAATTTTACAAATTTATTTTTTTAACACAATTTAAAATTTTATATTTTTTTTTTTTTTTGTAAATAAAATCTCTCCTTAAAAAGAATTTATTTTTTTTTATTTTATAATATTAATACTTTTTTGAGGTTTATAAAATTATTTAATTTGTGCTGTATCATTTATTATAAAAAGTGCAAAAATTGGTTTTAGTTTATATTTTTGTAGGGACTACAATTTTAAAGGCGGTGCAAAAATCACAACATTTATGGGGTATAAAGTGCATTTGAATTTTTGAGGTTTTACATATATTTTGTTTTACAAATTAAGTGTTCTTAGGTAGGCTGAAGTTCGTATGTTTGCTAACTTTAATAAATTAAAAAAACAAAAAATTAATAAATTAAAATTTAATAAATAAATGAAAATATATTAATAAATTGAAATATATTTTTAAGTAAAAATTTTTTTATTTACTCGTTTTCCATTTTTCTTAATGTTTGCAAATTTTTAATTAAAAAAAAATTTTCATTTATTATAAAATTTATTTTAAAATAAAATTTACAATAAATTACTATTACAGTTTATCTTGTCTAAATGTATAAGGCTTGTCATGAAAAAAAAGGAAAAAGTTCTAAAGACATAGGGCCAATTTCATAAAAAAATTTTCGGTTTATAAAAGTTATATTAAACGAACATTTAATGATAATTTATTTAACAAACCTTATTTAAATATAATATTTATGATTTTAATTACGATTTTTTTTCTTGTAAATTAAAATCCTTTTGTTTAAAGAGGAAAACATTCAATTTGATAAGTCATTTGTAATAAGCTACAGAGAGAAAGAGAGAGAGAGAGAGAGACACTTTAGTGGAAACTCTTTTAAAAATTCTATTCCCTAATTCACTTTTTATAAAAAATTTTTTTTTCATATTTAAGAAATTTTGGAAATTTAGTTTTTAATAACAAGCATTTTTTGTTATTAAAAAAATTTTATTTAAATAAAAAATTTTATTTTATTACAAATTTTTATTTTTTAAAATAATTTTATATTTAAAAAATAATTTAAACAATAATAAATTAAATAATTTTATTTTTTAAAATTAAAATTATTTTATTTTTTAAAAATAAAATTATTTTTTAA
Source organism: Phasia obesa (assembly GCA_949628195.1). NCBI lineage: Eukaryota > Metazoa > Arthropoda > Insecta > Diptera > Tachinidae > Phasia > Phasia obesa. The sequence continues at coordinate 18,970,109 of OX451219.1, read as the reverse complement.
AAATAAAATTATTTTTTAAAAATAAAATTATTTTTTAAAAATACAATTATTTATTTTTTTTAATTTTTTTTTAATTTTAAAAATATAATTATTTTTTTTATTTATTTTTTTTTTTTTAATAATTTGTTTTTAAGAAATAATTTATTTTAAGAAATAATTGTACTTCTGAAGAATTTTTAATAAAGAGTTATAATTTTAGGAAAAAAAAAAATATTTATTTTTAAAAAATAAAATTACGGAATAAATTTTTGGAAAAAAGTTTCAATGAAATTGTCACCCCCAGTATTTATGTAGCTTTAGTGTTTATGTAAATTTTTTTTTCTACTTTTAAAAGTTATTTCATTCAAAATAGATAACAAATTAGAAAAAAAGAAATTGTTTAGAGGTTTTCCTTCAAAGTAATTTCTTAAAAGAATCTTTTTCAGTAAAAGTTTGGTTTTTGTTAAAGCTTATCTTCATAAAAATATTTTAAGAATTTTTTTTTTATATTTAAAAAAGCCTTATGAAAATTAAATGTTTACCAAATTTAAAGAAGTTCTATAAAAACAACAAAAAAAAAACAAGCTTTTTTATTACAATAAAATATCTTAGTGTAAAGTTAAAATTATGAAAAAAAATCAGCTAAAACGTTGTTGAAAGAAACCGCTTTAAAAAGATCACTTTAGTTCCTAAAAGAACTTTGAAAAATATTTTAACTAGAAAATGTTATTCGTTGTGAAAAATAATATATTTTAAGCGAATAATTTTTATTCGAATGACAATCGTAAACAAGTTTATTATTTTTAATTTGAAAATAATTATTCGTTGTGAAAAAATTATTTTTCAGCGATTAATCGAATAATATTTATTCGAAAGACAGTCCTAAACACTTTTATTATATTTTATTAAAACATTTTTTTCCTTGTAAAAAATATTTTTTTCAGCGATAAGTTGAAAAATTTTCATTCGAATTAAAATCCTAAACATTTTTATTTTTATTTTTTTTTTGATTAGAAAAAAATTATTCGTATTAAAAAATATTTTTTTCAGCGATTAATCTAATAATTTTTATGGAAATAACAATCCTAAACAAGCTTATTATTTTTATTAGAAAAAATTATTCGTTGTGAAAAAATTTTTTTCAACGATTAATCGAATAATTCTTATTTAAATGCAATCCTAAGCATTTTTATTATTTTTTATTAGAAAAAATTATTCGTTGTAAAAAATATTATGTTTTCAGCGAATAATTAAAAAATTTTATTTGAATGAAAATCCTAAACATATTTTTATTAAAAGATATAATTCGTTGTAAAAAAAATATTATTTTTTCAACAATTAATTGAATAATATTTATTTAAATATTATTTTTTTTCAGCGATTAATAGCATGGTTTTTATTCGTGTGACAATCCAAAACATTTTTATTTTTTTTTTTTTTGATTAGAAAAGAATTATTGGTGGTAAGAAATATTTTGTTTTCAGCGGTTAATCGAATAATTTTTATTCGAATGAAAATCCTAAACATTTTTTTTTTTTATTAAAAGATATTATTCGTTGTAAAAAATAATTTGTTTTCAACGATTATTCCAATAATATTTATTCGAATAACAATCCTTTTTTTGTAACTTCTTATTAGAAAGAAATTTTCCGTTGTAAAAAATATTATCTTATCAGCGATTAATTGAATTATTTTTATTCGTATGACAATCCTAAACATTTTTATTTATTTTCATTAAAAAAAAAATTATTCGTGGTAAAATAATTTTTTCCAGCGATTAATCGAATTATTTTTATTCGAATGAAAATCATAAACATTTTTATTTTTTTAAATATTCGTTGCAAAAAATATTATTTTTTTTTCAGGAATAAACATTTTTATATTTTTTTATTAGAAAACAATTATACGTTGTAAAAAAGTATTATTTTTTTTCAACGATTAATCGAATGATTTTTATTGGAATGAAAATTCTATACATTTGTTTTTCTTTTTTTATTAGGAAAAAATATTCGTTGTAAAAAATACTATTTTTTTAACGATTAATCGAATAATATTTATTCGAATAAAAATATAATAATAAGCTATAAGTTCATAAAATTCAGACAAGCCTTCATTAAGATCAAAAAATAGCATCAACTTTGAAATGTTATGCGTAATAATTAAAGTTACATAACCCTTTAGCTTGGGGCGTATACTTTATACAATTTATTTTACAACAAGTATTCGACCCTTTGCTACATACAAATTTCATAAAACAAATAAATAAATAACAAATAAATTGTAATTTTATAGAAAAGAAAATACTCTATTAAAAAAATAAATATTTTAATATTCTTTTTTAAAATTTTATTTTATAAAAATTTGCTCTTTACACGTTTATGACCTCAAGACATTTATTTTTTTCTCTAATTAAGAATATTTTGTGAGTAAAAAGGGATACAAATCATAGAGTTCTTTTAAATCCTGTTTATAGAAATTGTTAATGTTAAAGGTTGTGTTTGAATTTTTTAAGGCTTTCTTGTTTAAAAATTTGTGTTTCTTTATTTAATTTTGTTGTGTTTTTTTTTCTTTGTATTTTTGATGTTGTAAAGAGAACTGTTTGATTTACATTTAAGGCTTTTTATGATTTTATTTAATGTATTTTATATTTAATTTTCTTTTCTTCTTTTTTGAACATGAGGTTTTATTTTGCTAAATATTTGTTTAGGCATTTTTGTGTATGAAAAATTGAACAGTTGACAAAAACACAAAGTGTTTTTGGGTTGTGTTAAGAAGGTTTTTGCATGCTAGTGTTTGAGTAAAGGACGGATTATGTTAAAAATTCTTAAAGTAAAAAATAAAAAAATTATATAAATAAAAAAATTATAAGTGGTTATAAAGGGTGATTCGATGCTATATGGTTTTTTTTTTGGTATAGAATTGAGGTAACTATATCTTACCTGGCATTTCATATAAAAAAAATTTATAACTGAAAAATGCTTACAAATTATTAGATGTTACGAGTACTGTCAGAACTAAGGACATTTTAGGAGAATCCACCTATAATCATCTTTAAATTGAAAATTTTAAAAAGTTAGAAACTTCTGCTTGTTTATATAAAGATTAACTTAATAAAAACCACCCTTTATAAATTAATAATAATTAAATGAATTCTCTATTTTAATAGAAAAAAGAATAACTAAAAAATGAAAATTTCTGTAAATATTAAGAGTAATTTTCGTGGTGATTAATGAAAGAAAAGATTTTATTTGAAATATTTTTTTTATCATCTTAAGGTACATGTGACTTTATTTTTAAGAATTATTATTAAGAATTTTTTATCTTTTTTTTTCAATTTAAATAGGCAACTTATAATACTTAGTGCTTAAAAAAATTTATAAAAATTGGTGCATTTAATTTTATTATTTTTTAATTGTTTAAAACGTGCATAATAAATATAAATATTTGCCAAAAAACGGTGCTAAATATTATATATTTTTTAAATTTAATTAGCGTTTTTTTAATTATAATAACTAAAAATAAATTATTGTATACAATTATTAAGTGCAATTGTGGTGTAATATCACATTAATACAGTGCAGTGCTAAGGTGCATTTTATTACTATTTTTTTGTTTTTGTTTCAAAACTTATTAAATATTCCACATTTATATATTAGGACTAACACATACTATAATTATTATTTATTTTTTAATGTAAAAATTAAAAAAAAAAAATAAATTAAAAAAAACATAAACATAAAAACATCTGCTGTTTCTATATCGTCTGAGAAGTTCGTGTTTTTCACACGAATATTCTAGCTGATTTTTTCACTTGCACAACGGAAACAGCAATTATATTATATATATTATTATTATATATTATATATATTATTATATATTATATAAATATTTCTAAAATATGGGTTGTTTTAAATTTTTTAGTAATTTTTAATAAGAAAGGTTCATTCGTTTACTTGATAAATGTTCCTTGTAGAAATTTTTGGTAAAGCAAAAAAGAAAATTTGTTATTTTCTACAAAACTATTTCGCTGTACAAAAGATGCCTTGGGTTGCATTACTTAAAAAGATCACGTGCAAGTACTGTCACAAGGTTATCATTGATGCATTTGTCTGTTGTCACGGTCTTAAACAAAACATCATGTGTATAGGTGCCTCGGTGCCTCGGTGGGCTAGTAGATAGTGTTCTAGTTTATTAGTCCGGGGTTGTGGGTTTGATTCCGTCCAACGAATCTAGTATTTTTCCCTACAAGTTGGCAATACAAGATCTAGAAGGTGCTTAGATATAATCTGGATGCCTACAAATGCTTAACTGCGTTAATGACATGTCACGGAAACTTCAAGTATTGTCTGGCCAATTTAAAAATCTAGGTTTAATGATACTTTCAAACTGAGCCTAGAAAAAGGATAAGACTACAGAGGACATTTTGTATGGAGGTCCAGTAAACTAGCTAACATAAAGGCTTTCGTACCACGACGGGCCGAGATAAATTAAAAATGTAGATGCTGTGGACACTGGGCAAATGTTAGCCCAGATAATAGATTATTATCCTACTGTTGACATGTAGGAAAACTGTGGACATGTATTAGTCGCCAGTTTGAAATCACTACAGTCGATTGTAGGGACAGTACGAGACTCAATAACAAATGAAGGTCAAAGTAGGTGTATGACACTAAATTTAGGCATCTAAGGCGGCAAGGTCTTGCTCTGTTTTTGATGGAAACGAAAGGGTATCGTATAATATGAGCTGTTTAAATGGGATAATAATGACATATTAGATCGGAATACTAGTTTGAAAAGACAATTGAACACAAAATGATCTGTGTAATTTGAATCTTGATGGACGTTTATACATGTTTGCTGACGATGTAAGCTTGTTTTACCCTTACAAATATGATTTGGCCTTAAGAACGCACATGGAGCGTGATGTTTCTCTTATTTTCGAATATGCTCGAATTAACAGATTAGTTTTAAATGCGGATAAGACAAAATTAGTACGATTTAGGCCGAATTCTAATTGTTCTAGTGATAATTTCAACATTTACGTTAATGGTCAGGTAATAACAGAAACGCAGTCTGTTAAGTATCTAGGAATTATATTACAAAGTAATTTGCATTGGAACCTTCATATCTGTAAAGTAAAAAGAAAAATTGCACCAGCAATCGGTATTTTATATAAATTGAGAAATAAATTGAATAATAGAACTATGATTTTACTTTATAATTCTTTAATACAATGCCATTTTAATTATATGGTAATGTTATATGGATACAAAAATACTACTGTTTTAAAATCTCTTCAAGTCATGCAGAATAAGGCTCTAAAAATCATTTTTAAATTACCTATTAGATATTCCACCAATCTACTTTTCAAAGACATATGCTGGCCAATTATGCCTGTTCATATATTACATATATATCAAATATTATTTTATATATACAAAATCTTAAATCACTTTGGATACCATACATTTAATTTTCAGCAGAATCAGGTTTCATTTAACACAAGGAATCGGTCAAATTTAAGGATACCAAGGTGCAGAACTGAAACATCTAAACAACGTATTGAGTACATGGGAATTTTAAGATATAATAATCTACCGACAACGCTAAAATCTCTGAATAGAATATCGATTTTTAAATCTAATTTAAAAGAATATTTATATCAAAATCTTGAATCTCTTATGCAAACTACGTAATATACATACATATATACTCCTATTTACACGTTTTATCTTAAAACTTTTTATTATAATATGTACATTTACAATATATATATAAGCTTAACTTGCTAGCGCAGCCTCAATAATGCCATTTGGCGCTGAGGCGACATAAATATTTGAAATTGTAAAATGAATTTATAAAATAAAAATATTTAAAAAAAAAAAAAAAAAACAAAAAATACACCAAAATTATATACAGGCATATGTAGTCCCTTACCCCAGGAGGAAGGGATTTAACACGTGACTGTTTCTCAAGTGATAGAAATCGGTTCTAGTTCTAACACTTTCTAAAAAACGGAGCTGTAATTTTAACATGGCAATGGCAATGGTCAAGAAAGGGTCAATCGACTATGTAGCAATACTCTGTGATAGCTTAGATAGCTTAGACCTAAAGCTCTTCGGTGCCAGTTACCATAACTAGCAAAGCTCTAGGTAATTTATTGTTTTTTGAACATTTTTAAATCAATTATCTGATGCATCCTCTAATCACATGTAACAATTCATAGTCTCTTGCAAAATTTTTTATTGGAAAAGTCATACGATGAGTATGATTGACAATGATAGGACTCATGTTGCGCGAACAGTTAAATAGAGATTTTTAAATAGTCAATGAAATATTTTAATTCACTCCTCGTACGTACAGTGCAGATATTTTCTCATCTAACTACTGTTTATTTCATTCAATACACCCAAGATAGAATTATATTTGTTTCAGAACAAGATCTCAGAAAACAGTGTTGATAACTGGTGTTAAAAAAAATTCCAAAATATATTATATAAAAATTTATTTAAATAAAATTCAAAATTAATGTTTTAATATTAAAAATTTAAAGTAAAAGTTAAAAAAGGCTTCAACCTTAATAACTATTTTGATCCTTCCGAACCCAAAGGGTAAACATATTATTTTAGCCACAAAATCTGTTTGTCTGTCAGAACACTCTCCTACCCGAACCAAATCAGGTAGACTGTCGAAACTTTGGCAATATAATATTAGAAATTAAAGGGTTGTCGGGACAATAACGTAAATACCACATACAAGTCCTTATTTTAGAACAATAGTAGGCAAACACTTTAAACATACACAGAGCACGTATTTGTGTCCGTTCTGTCCCCTAGTAGAGCAAGTATAAAAAATAAAAATTAAAGGGTGTCCCAATAGTAACAAGATTTTTACGCAGACGCCTTTTTTAAATTTTTACAAATTATGTATAACTATGTCCGTTAGTTATAAGAACAATAATAACAAAATTAAATTAATAAAAAACGGGTTCCTCTATAGTGACGAGACTTTCACGTGCTCGGTAAAAAAAGTCGACCAGTTAAACTATCCATTTTAATTTTATTACAACTATTTTTTAAGTAAAAATTTTAGAATTGTTAGGTAAAAAAAAATTTAAGACAACCCTCTAAGAGAAATATAATAAAGTAAAGACAAACTGTCATAAATACTTAAATTTGAAATTAAATAAAATGTAAAATTTAGACTTTTAAGATTCTTAACATTTTTGTTTTTTAATTTTTTATTTAAACCAATAAATAAAATCCTTTTAAAATTGCCATAACTTTAAATAACCTTTAAAATTTGTGGATTTTATTTATAAAATTCGTTTTATTTATGTTTTTTTTTTTTTTTTAATATATATTTTTCATAATTTTCATTTTATTTCAAGTGCAAAAGAAATTGACTTTTAAATTGCTTCTCGAATGTTTTTAAGCGTGTGTGAGTGTGTGTATGTGGTTGGCTGGCTGGCTAGGTGTGCATAAATGATGAAAATTATTAAGTGCGTTTATGTATGTTTGTGTGTGTTATGTTTCAATTTTACTACTACAAAAAAAAAATTATAACAAATAATGCTTTAAAAATGCAGAAAAATAATATTATTTTATTTTAATAAAAAAACATATAGAAATTATTTGCATGCATAATTTATAGATTTATTTCAATATATGTATGTATATAAAACAGACTTAAGGTTAAAGGATAAATATATTGAACGAGATTTTTATTAATTTGGTTCTTAGGGACTAACAGTGGTTTAAGTTTTATTATATTTTCTTTACAGAAGAAAAGAGCTTAGTTAAACCAAACTTGAATTAATAGGAATTTTTTAGGTCCCCCAGAATTTCATTAATAAATTTAAATAAAATTTCATTAATTAATAAATCTTTGCTATATTAATTGTAGTAATATGCCTTTGAACTATTTTAGAAGTTTTTAACAAATTTATAAACCCAAGAAAAGAAAATTTTAATTAGTTTTACTTAAAGTCTTTTCTATATTATTCTACAAATGTTTTCGAAAAAAAAAAAAAAAAAATAGAAATAAACTAAACGAACATCAAATGGTTTTTTCACTGCTAAGAATATTTATTAGGCGATCCTGACAATTGTATTCCCGCAAATCCATTACTCACTCCAATTCATATTCAACCTCAGTGATATTTTTTATTTGCATATGCAGTTCAATTCCTAATAAACTTGGAATTCTAAATGCTTAAATTTTATCTGTTCATAACTTGCACAAATTGTAAAAGCACTATTTTGTAAAAGTTTATTTTGAAAAATGCTTCATATATTACTGTAGTTAAATTTCATCTTAAAAGGCATAATTCAATAAAAGGTTAGGTAGGCCCAGAAAACTTTCTGTAAAAATATTTTTTTTGTAAAGATTGCCGTTAATATAATTAAGAAAAAAGCTTTATTTTGAAAGCTTTTTTCTATACAAGCTTTTTGTTGTAAGCTTCTCTAAGAATTTCACATTAAAAACCGATCTATAGTAAGCATAATGATGGTTTGTAGTATTAAAAATCTTAACATTTTATAATAAATTTTTTTTTTAATTTTTGTTCTGCAACACTTGATTTGTAAATTATTTAAAATTATCAAAAAATAGTTATTATATCTACCCGAAAACTTAAGTTGCTTACTAATTTGATTGAATTGTAAAATCAAAAATTTCTATTAGAATTGATTAAAACATTTTATTTAGGAAACTTTACTGGTGAATTCAAATAATTGCAAGAAACTGGTTTCATAATTCTTTATGAAACCAAACAGTTCCAAAAGAGCTTAAGTTTTTAAAAGCTTTTCAAAACTTTTTATTAAAAGCTGTTGATAAAAGTCTCGTTTAAACTTTCTTTTTATTTTATTTTATTTTATTTTATTTTATTTTATTTTATTTTATTAAATTTTGTTGCAAAAATCTAATAAATTTAAAGTCTTAAATTAGTTCTTCTTAAGAAGGTTATTCCCAGAAAACTTTCTTTAAAATATTTTTTTTGTTTTAAAGATTGGCGTTTATTTTACTAAGAAAAAGCTTTAATTTTGAAAGCTTTTTTTTGTAAGCTTCTCTAAGAATTTCACATTAAAACCGATCTATAGTAAGCTTTATGATAGCTTATAGAATTAAAAATCACTTAATATTATATTAATTTTTTTTTTTCAATTAAAAGTCATGTTGAAGAAACTTTGTAAATTATTTTAAAAATATTTGCTATATCTACTCTGAAACTAAGCTAATTTGATTAATTTGTAAAATCAAAAATTTTCTATTAGAATTTATTAAAAGATTTTATTAAGGAAGCTTTACTGGGGAATTAAAATAATTGCAAGAAACAGTTACATGAATTCATAAAGAAATTCCAAAAGGCTAAAATTTTTTTAAGTTTTTCAAAACTTTTCATTAAATGCTGTTGATAAAAAGCTTTAGATAGCTTGTAAAAATTTTTAATATTAAGTTTAAAATGTTTTTATTTTATAAAAAGCTTTTTAAATTGAGGTTATTTCAATAACAGCTTTCTCTTTTAAAATTTTGGAAACTTTACTAAAATAACTTTTATAACTAAATAACGTTGTTTTTTTATTAGTTTCCTTTATTAAAAGTCGTCGTCTTAAAAATGTTGAAGAACTATATTCCCTCAAATTTTGTTTGCCAATTTTTTTTTAAAAACTATTTTAAAAAGGTTTTTCTTTCAAAGCTGTTTTTTAAAGCTTTTTTAAATAAAAGCTTTCCGTATTAAGCTTTTAGAAACTTTACTAAAATCACTTTTATAACTGAATAACTTTTAAAATTTAGTTTATCATTATTAAAAGTATTCTTCCAAAAAATGCTAAAGGAAAACTTTTTTCTGAAGTGTTTCTTTGCTATTTTTTTATTTTAAAAAGCTGTTGTAAGAAGTTTTTCTTAAACCTTGTTTTTATTATAAAATTTTTTTTTTTAATAAAATGCTTTAAAAGTAGCTTTATATTTTTTATTTTTTTTTTTATGTAAGACTGTTTTTACATTTGGTTTTGTTATAAAAGCTATTTTTAATATTCGGTTTTTGTTATAAAAGCTCTAGGTATGTCACAAAACGACAACACGAGACAAATAACAAACTAACAATACTAAAACGTTTAAAGAGAGCATTAAAAAAAAAAAAAAAAAAAAAAAAAACAATCAAATACGTGATTAGATATGAGTCCAAAACTTTCTATTGTGCCTATAATTGGTCTTATGTTATGCGACTTGTTAAAAACTATTTGATAAATAGATGATTAAAAGGCTTTGTCTACCTCCTTATGATACAGATATAATCTGACTATTTTCGATAAAAAAAAAACGCCCAGGCTGGAATACGCTGCACTTCAAAATACGACATCAGAAATTGTCGTGGTTGCTGGGCTCGATAGATGAAACGTAGAGTTGTGTATAAGTAACAAGGAAATTGCCTTGTTAGTGGTTATCAAGACTACGAAAACCCTTTAAAATTTTAAAAGTGTAAATGTTTTAAAGCTTTTTTATTAATCTAGAACTAGAAAAGGTTTTAGTAAATGACTTGTTTGCTCTGCTTGACTTTATCTATTCTTTCTGTATTCTAAACTCACCGTTATCATTATAACTAAACTCGTTAAAATGGTTTATGTTTGTTTAATATTTTCTTTAATCTACAAGTAATTGCTAGTTTTCTTGTTAATGAAATATAAAAATAAAAAGCTTTTTGTGAGTAAAACAAACTAAACAAAAAATTTAAGACCAATTAAAATCAGTAAACTGTCTCTTTTCTACAAACACGTAAATTTGCTTTTAAAATAACATTAAATTATATCAGTGGCTCTGGATGTTGAGTTTAATATTTTAATGTAAATCAGAAAGTTAGAACCAAACTAAAAGCCAATCAAAAATTAAGAAACCTAAAAACTTTTTATAAATTAAAATAAAGTTGCCTATTAAACACAACATCTCCTGACATAATTAAAGGCTATTTGGTAAGACAGTTGAAAATTTGTTAATAAAAAAAGCTTTTATTTTCATACTTTCTGCCTCCTTTTTGGGAAACTAAATAACTACTGCAGATAAAACCTTATTCTCTAGTTGGTTGAACTTATATTCTAATATTAATTATTTATTTATTGGTAAAACTTTATTTTTTTTTTAATAATTTGTCAAAGTGTTGTTCAGCATATCCTTATAAAAAATAAATGTATTTTAAATATTTATTTTTCTGTTAATTTTTTCTATTAATTTTTTGTTTTTCACCACACTAATAAAATGTTGCTAAAACATTGAAACTAACATTTAGATAATTTGGTTACAATAAAAATTTAAGTTTTCTTGTTTTTATTATTTTTTTTAATATTACCAAAAATATATTTAAGTTGTTTATTTTGCTATTTATAAATTATCGAGAAACTGTTGTAGCTCTCTCTTTTTTAAAAGCTTTCAGGTGCGACAATAAATTGTTTTTTAGAACTATAAGAAATATATTTTCTCTAAATCTACTAAAACTAATAAACAAATTCTAATGTTTGAAAAAAGCTTTTACGAAAGCTCTTCTTAAAAATAATCCTGTTTAAAATATTTAAGTTTTCTGTATTTAAAGTGTTGCGTTTAAGTACAGAGTTTTGCTTTACAAATTAAAGCTCTTTACTTTTTTTGCTCTGGTACTTAACTTTTATTAAAATATTTTTTTTAATTAATAATTAAAACTTATTACATATTGTATTTTCTCTTACTCACTACAAAACTTATTATAGCTTTTTTTAAGCTTACAAATTGGTAAGGGGTGTAAATAATATCTAACTGCTGTAAACTACTTCCCTAAAATATTTTATAGACACCTTATTCACAAGCAAACAAGCCATTCACTAAAGAATTTTAAATTTTATAGAATTTTTCAAGAAAAGCTTTTTTCGTAAATAAAGCTTTTTTTATTAAAAGCTTTCATCATTAAATATTCTTACAACTATCCTCTATCAGACAAAACTAAATAGAAACTAGCCAGCAAATTTTGGAAATATAAAGGCCAAAATTTTGACTAAACCACGAGGAAGAAAAATTCCTGCCTGCCCTAACTATAGTTGAAGCTCAATAAAAATCAAAAAGGCCAAGATTTAATATCAAAACAAAAGGCAGGTTGTTTGGAAACCGCGATAACTATTTTTGAGGGGTTAACAAGGGGGTTAAGCATGTAAACAACCAACACGATCATATGATAGATTAGATTGATATGATTAGAGTCCAAATAAAAAGACAATTTAGATCAGAGAAATACTTTACTGAAGAAAGTGCCTGCATCAATGACGCTTGGGGCCATGATAACTGCCTTAGAATTATTTAGACTTATTTTCTTGCAACAGGACGTAAAGACTTATTAACAAATCTATCATACGGTTTAAAAACAAGGCTTTGTATTATTTAAACAATGTTTTGGCAAAAAAGCGTTCCCAGCTTCATTTGTACACATAATTGAGGGGCACAAACCCAAAAGCATTTTCGATCTAGAGACCTTAAGTATAAAAACAATTTTACTCCTTAGAAAATATTTAAGCAAAACTTTTTTTTCATATAAAAGCTTTTTGACCAAAAGCTGTATAAAACTAAAAAAGCTTTAAAAGCTTAGAACTTTTTTTTTAATATAAACTTTCTTTTTAACACTTAAATTGAAAATAAGAACATGACTTTTTAAGAAAACTTTTTTAATAAATTTTCATTTAAAGAGTTTTTTACATAAAGCTTTCAGATTTTATTTATTTTAGTTTACTTTAGCATCTAAGACTTTTGGATATAAAAGTTTAAAATTTCATAAAAATTTGTTAAAAAAAGTTGGACTATTTTCCAAAACTCCTTTTAAGCTTTTTTTAAATCTAAATTGACGCAAATATTATTTTCACAAAAGTAATTTTTTTAAACAGTTTAAAAAATTAAAATTTTATTTGCAAACATAGGAAATTTCCATAAGACTTTTCTATATTCCTAAAAGAGCTTTTTTTGTACAAGATATTTACAGAAAACCTATTATTCGCAGAGAAACATTTACAAAAAACTGTTTGTCGAAAGACTTATTAATTTAAAAAAATTCTTCGACTCCCGAAAAAGATTATGGATATTTTTTGAGGACAAGCTAGGACCTTGTCTCAACATTTGTTATGCCGTTCACCTTTTTGCCGATGATAATCAATTTTTTTTATTTATAAAAACACTATTCATTAAATCGAAGAATGTTTTACATTGATTTTTTTAAGTTTTATATCATTGCTGTGTAACCTTTAGTGATAAATACTTCAAGGTTTTATATGAAAATTAAGATTTGAATAAAGGTTTTAGTGACTTTTTATATAAAACAATCAAATTTTACAAATGGCTAACAGCTAATTAATTTTTTTTAATTCGCCATCTCTTTTATGGCAAATAATTGAATATGAAAGTTCGTTAAAAGCTTTAGCAGACTTTGGCAATTTTAAATCCAAAAATTGTATGAATATTTTTTAATATAAAAGCCTGCATCAAAAACCTAAAAATCTTCAAAGCTTTTAACCTAAACTTTATATAAAGCTTCCTAATTCCAATATAATAAAAAAACATTTATTAAACAAACTCTATTTTATTTAAAAACAATAAAAGACAGAACTAAAACCATAGGCATTAAAAATCTCTCATTGTTTAATAAAAATAATTGGGGAATAATTATTAAAATCCACTCGAAATTTAATTTAAATGTCATAAATTATCCAAGCTTGTATTGGTCAAAATAAAGATCATATTTTTATAACCACTGAAAAGCCCAAAGAACCATAATAATATTCACATCAAAATGAACACAAATTGGTAGGAAAAAATTATTTCTACTTTCTTAATATGTTTTGGCACATCTAAAGAAATATTATTTTTTTATAAGTTTATTTAAAACAAAATAGTATTTTAGAACAGATAGGAGAGATTTTCTACTTAAAATAAATAGTACTCTGAAAAAGAAATCAAACGAGAAAATAAATATCATGTTGAATTGATGTCTGTGTGTCTATTGATAACCCAGTAAACAGTGCAGAAGTAATTAGTTTAAATTCTAGAAAAGCCTTTATGTAAGAGGAATCGTTAATAAAGTTAAAGAGTGTAAAAATGTCAAATTTGCAATGATTTTTAAAATTTTGTAAACATTTTTTTTTAATCACTTTACGATTTTTATAAAAATGTTGCTAAAACAATTGCAACACGTTCAAACATTTAAAAAAATTAAAACACTAATAGTTTAAAAAGCTTGAACTTAATTTTACCTATATAAAACTAGTTTGATATCATTTTTATTTAAATGTGTTTTTTAAGATGCTTGTAAATATTACATTACACTTTTCAAGACTTCAACTTATTTTTAAATATATTTAATATTCTACTAAATATTTTAAAATTTTGGAATCTATTTTACCAGATTTCCAGAATTAGGAACATGTTTTCTATTATTTTAAATGTTTATCTATATCTAAATGTATCTCAACATTTTCCTAAGTGTAAATTAAAATTTTCATAGGTGTATCTCAACATTTTTCTAAATGTTTATAAACATTTTTTTAAATGTTTTACACATTTTCCTAAACGGTTTTACATTTTGTTAATGTTTCTCATATTTTATAAGATTGTTGAAAGTTTTTTAAAAGTTTATAAAAAACATTTCTGTTAATGTTTTTCTAAAATTTTTCATTTTGAATGAATAAATTATTTATTTAGGCTTAAGTTCGTAATTATAAAGAGATAAAGAATAAATAGACACCAGCAGAGTTAAATGCATTTTCTAGACAGCTACGTCCGTCATTATTAAGCCTAAATAAATAATTTATTCATTTAAAAATAGTTCAAATAAAATTCATATAGTTTCTCATTTTATATATAAATATTTTTAAAAGTGATTTTTAAAATTGAAAAAATGATATATTTTATGCTATTTTAATATAGTTCAATATATCCTTAAATGCTGTCTAAAAAATTTGCTCAACATTTTTGCTAATAATGCTGCAGCTGCAGCTTATTATCTCTAGCAACATTTTTGAAAACTTTCCTTAACATTTCAGATATTATTATATATATCAAACGTTGTGAAAAAATGTTTCTCAACATTTTTGTTAATAATGCTGCACGATATTGATTATGATTCTCAACATTTTTGAAAATGTTCCTCAACATCATAGGTATTATTAGCTTTATTCCAAAGCTTTTTTTAAAACGTTTTTAAAAAGAATTAAAAATGTTTATCAACATTTTTGAAAATATTTTCTTTAAATTCTAGAAGTTGTTGTTTAGTACAGGAGTACATTTCTTTGTATGCATTAATCCCCAACGTTTTACACTAAACTGAGTAGTATTTGTCTCCAGCAGTCCAGCCTCATGAAAGTGCTGCCACTAGGCTTTATTTTTTAATATGTGGCTATCTGATAGAAAACACAGATTTTGTACTTAACTAATATAGAGTTTCGTAGCGCGTAAAACAAGCATTTGTGGGAAGTTGTGCTTTATTAGTATTATTCTTGTTTAAAGACAATCGCTGCGTAAAGCCATTTTTGTAAAATTAATGAGGATTCTGCTTTAGCTGGGGCAACCGATCGTGAGTAATTTAGACGAAAGTGTAATTTTCAATGGTCATGCGGAAGATGCTGGTGGGTCCTGCCGAAAAGTTTAAAGCTGAACATTTGGAGAATTTGCTTGTTTCACACTCAAAAGCAGTAGAAGGATGTAGATAAAGCAAAAAACGTTAAAAAACAATTCAATTCATATGAAAGCAAGGAAATTGGGAATTGAAGCCAAGAGGCATTCTAAGGTTAAGTTGTGTGTCGGAAATGTTGCTTAGGGAAAACATTTCAGCAAAAAATTATTACAGACGAGAAAAAATGAATCTGTTATGATAAAACAAAGTTCAAAAAAGTTGTGCGTAAAGCTCGTTAAACCAGCATTATTTACACTAAAGCAGAATCTCAATGGAGCCAAGATTATGCGCTGTATTTGCTGGGATCAAAAGGGTGTCATCTCTAATTAT
The DNA here is from genome assembly GCA_949628195.1 of Phasia obesa. Lineage (NCBI taxonomy): Eukaryota > Metazoa > Arthropoda > Insecta > Diptera > Tachinidae > Phasia > Phasia obesa. The sequence continues at coordinate 18,954,130 of OX451219.1, read as the reverse complement.
AATGTTAAAACCAGATGAAATTATTATGAATCACCTAAGCGAATTCAATTTTTCTTAATGAGCTCCTTAATAAAATCTATTGGGAAAATAATAGATGAGAAATCCTGCCTCAACCGCCCGAAATTGAACCTTATGACTTTATTTTTTTTTTTGTTTTGTGCAGAATATGCTATCTAAAGTAAGATTTAATGTAGAAAAAATTTATAAAAATTTTGATCGGTGTGTTGCTGGCTTCAAATCGTAATAAGCGATCAAAAATTTATAAAATTTTTAAAGTTTATAAATTTATTGAAACATAGCAAAAAGTTAGCCATCGAAATGCTTTAAATAAATAACTTTGAACTTTTGTTCGGAAGTTGTCGTAAAAAAGGGAAGGCAATTTATGCAAGATTTTCGCAACATTCCTGTTGAGATTTCATTAAACTCATTGATATAAATTAATCAAATTTTTTTCCATAGTTTTTGAAATCTTTTCTCTATTTTTCCAAACATTTCTTTGTTAAAAAGAAAATTTCTAATTTATCTTCTATTTGTTTACTGGGTTATTGTTAGTCTTCAAGTCTTTTCGTTTAAATAAAAACAAGTGTTTTGTTTTGTGTTTTATTTTGCTTTTCTTTACTTTGTCTTTTTTGTTATTGTTGTTTATGTATAAATTGTATATTAAATTTATGTTGTATGTTTTATATACTATTTTAATTATAATCAACTCTTTAAAACTAATTATTTGCATAATTATGTATAAGTATTTTTAAAATTAAATCTTACAAAATTAATTGGAAATTCTTTACAAAATAAACTGATGGATGATAGAAGAAATCAAAATAAATGTTTAAAATTGAAAGAAAAAATAATTGAATTATTCGTAATACTTTTTTATTTTTGCTTATAATTAAGAGATTTTACAATAATATTTACAACAAATGTAGTTTTGTTTTTAAGAAAATTAAGAAAAAAAAAAATAAACAGTAATTGTGAATTGATATTTGGATGTTGAAAAATTAAACAGATGTTTTTTTTCATAAAAAGAAAAGAAAATTATAGAATAAATTTTGGAATACATTGATATTAAGACAGTGAGTTAGGTGCACTGAGCTGTTGACAGTGAATTATTTTTAGAAAAAAAAAGAAAAATTTAAACAAGGCATTTTCCAAGATCTCATTTGTTTGAAAATAACTTATGGCATTTTTCAAAATGCATTTTTTTTACTTTTGAATATTTTTGTAACAAAAAACCTAAAATGTTGATAGTTTTTTATAGTTTATAAACATTTCAGTAAATGTTTTTCTATCGTGTATCTAAACATTTTAAAAAGTGATTTTTAGCATTTAAAAAAGTAATTATTTCATGCTATTTTAATTCTAGTTCAACATGTCCTCAAAAAGTGTTTTGAATCTGTGGACAACAAAGTTTTTATATGAAATACAGCAGTACACAAAATAATTCATAACTTGTTTCAAAATATTTATAAAATTCTTACTGCTCAAAAGGTTTTCCCTTTATTTTCAACAACAGATTACCAAAAACACTACAAAATATTAAAAGAAAATAATTAAAAAAAAATTTTCAATTCTAAATGTTGTTTAAAAAAGATTCTCTACATTTTTGCTAATAATGCTGCACATTGTTGATAATGTTTCTCAACATTTTTGAAAATGTTCTTCAACATCTTAGGTATTATTAGCCTTAAAAATGCTTAAAATTTATTTTTATTATTTATTCCAAAGCTTTTTTTAAATCGTTTTTAAAAATAATTAAAAATGTTTATCAACATTTTTGAAAATATTTTCTTCAAATTTTAGAATTTGTTGTTTAACATTTGTCAATAAGAAATATGTTTGTAGTACAACAGCAGTACACAAAGTACTTCATGACTTGTTAAAAAATATTTATGGAATTTTTAGTGCTTAAAATGTTTCTGATTTATTGATTATATAAAATGTTTAACAACATTGAGAAAAACATTTGAATTTATAAATTATTAAAAGAAAACAATTAAAAAAGTTTTCTATTCTAAACGCTGTCTAAATAATTTCTCAACATTTTTGCTAATATGCTGCAGTCTGTTGATTATGTTTCTCAAGATTTTTGAAAATGTTCTCAAACATTTTAATAACTATTATTTTGAAATGCTTAAAAGTTATTTTTTAAACATTTTTTTAGATCGTTTTTAAAAAAAATTTAAAATTATGATGATATTTCTCAGCATTTTAAATTTTTTTTAAGTTTCTGATTTCTTTATTCATCCTTTTGAAGAAGTTTTTTACACATCTTCATATAAAAATGTGCTTTAATATATTTTTAAGTATTTCTTAATATTATTGTTTTGATTCAACCTCTTAAAAAAAATTTCTCAACAATTGTCGAAATGTTTCTCAACATTTTTCGAAATGTATCTTAACATTTTTTTAATATTTTTCGTTTTTTTAATTTTTATCAAAATTTTTTAAACTGATTATAACGATCTTCAAAAATGTTTACAGTTATTAAAATAAATAAACAAAATTTTTTAAATTTTGGCATCTTTTGTCAAAAAACTGTTAAAGAATTTATATGAAAGTTAAATTTTTTTTAAATTATTTCTTTTAGTAAGACAATATGTTTCCTTTCATTATCTATTACCCTGATAAAGCATACCCTCAAGTTCTGCTTTAGAAATGATACATCATCACTAAGTAGCAGCTTATTTAAGACTGTGAAAAATGAGGCCTAAGTTATTAAATGAATTTGAGTTGAGGTTATCAAACGCTTTGTTTCTAACTCACTGTATTTATCCTACGATTAACTGAAGTATAAAAACGAATTAATAATTAATTTTGGATTTTAAGTTTAAATCGTATCATTTTTTATGGCTCATTGTCAGTGTGTTTGTTGTGTTTCTATGTATAGGTTTTGTTGGATTTTTTTTTTAATTTTACTTATGGTTGCTGTTGTTTGTGTTTTCTGTCAACGTTTTACTATAATTAACATGTAACAATTATTTTCTATGTATTTGGTTTTAATAATTAACATTAACATTGAATTAGTTTTTTTGCAGTTTTTTTTATTTTATTTTTATTTATGACGAGTTTTAATTTTAAGGCTTAAATAAAGAAAAATTATACAGTTATTGAAAAGAGACCAAATATAAGTTATTAAAAAAACATAAACAATATAAAATTTATGTACAGGGCCTATATACAAAAGGATTCTTTATAATTAATTTAAGGGGATAATTTTTTTAATGTTATTTTTTTAACAAAAAATTTTAAACGATCTTCGTTTTTTTAACGATTATTTTTCTCTTTTTCTTTCTATTGTTAATAATTTATGCCTGTTTGCCAGTTTTTGCCTTAATTTATTTTTAAACTATATGCCTCGTTTATGTCTTATATTTTTTTTTTTTAGTTTTTACAATAATATTTAGTTTTAAAACTCCTTTTTCAAAATTTCTTGTTTTCTTTTTATAAAAATATGGCCACAAAAAATAGAGAGTTTTTTGTTGGTTTATTGCTAAATTTTAAAAATCCTTACTTTGTCTTTATTTAATATATTTTGTTCATTTCTTTGCTTTTCATAAATTAATTTACAAGACTCTATTTAATTTCTTTTTACGGTTTATTATTATTATTAATTTTAATTTTAGAGAATTATTTATAATTTTTATTTTTACTTTAATAATGGTAGAGGTGGGTTATTTCTCTGTTATTTTTTTTTTAATAAACCTTCATAATATTTTCTTACTGCTGCTTAAAGTATAAAAAACGAAGATCGTTAACACATTTTAATAATTGAATGTCTTTAAAGTTAAAGGAAATAAGTCTTAAACACTCGTTAGAAAAAATTAAAATTTAATTTATTATTAATTTAATTAAATTTTTTTTTTATTAAAAATTTAAACCCATGTTAAACAATTATGAAAATTTTATAAGTTAAACCTCTAGGAAATTGCATTTCATAATCTTTCACTAATTTTTATTTTGCCCAATAGCTAAAGAAACATTGTTCAAAGTGTTATAAAGTATAACAATTTCATATTCATTCAAAAATCTTAATTACTTACTGCTTGCTTTTTTGCAAATTGGGTGGGTCATAACCCAGAGTGACAGTGAGTTCTTGGAAATTTCAATGATAATACCACCAGATTATCCTCTCGTTATTAATGTGTTTGACACCTAGATTTTGATCTTTTAAAAAATTTTAAATATTTATAAACATTTAACAAGAATGTTTATAAACATTTTCCCAAACTGTTTAGCAACATTTGCTAAAATAATTGTACAAATTTTTTAATCTTAAAATCGTGTTTAATTTTTTTTTTTTTTTTTTGTTAATCAAGAACAAAATTCATTATTTCACTTGGAAAATATGACATTTAAAATATGGTATCTATCTCAAGATTTAGGAGAATTTTAAGTAATTAATGTTTTTAAGTCTGAAATAATGTTTATTAATGTACAGGTCAGCTGTTGTTAAAAAAAAATTTTTACGAAATAATATTTATTTGCATTATTTCACAGTTTTGCTAATATGTTGCCAGATACATTTCATATGTTTCCACCATAAAAACAGGGTACTACATTTTTTCTGTGCAACATTTTTTTTGTGCAACATTTTCTTTAGGTGTATGTTTCAGACACATTTTGTATTTATGTAGTTTGACAGCATTCCGTAAGAAAAACTGAACAGAACTGAACGAGCTTCGAGCAACTTTTTTAAGTACACGGTGAAAAATATTTGCACCAATTAAGGATTTTAATTACTTCCAGATTAAAGTTTAATTAAATAATTAATTGATTCAATTATTTATTTAATTAGGAAATGTTTCTGTTCTGTTTTAAACAAATATATAATTGAATCAATTGAACTCTAATTTAAAACTAATTAAAACCTTTAGTTGGTGAAAAAAAAAATTTCCCTGTATTACTTCTTAGATTTAGCTTACTTTTCTTCAAATAGTTTCTAAACATTATCTGAAAACTTTCTCAACTGGACAAATTAGGACTTGAAATTTTAGGTACTGCAAGAGAATGAGAAAGTAGCACATGTTTTACCTGAATATTTTGTACCAGGAAACATAGCTTTTTTTAACAAATTACTACATAGCGAAGCTTTTTGCTTATCTACCTAGGGTCTTTGGCGAAAATCGGATCCGAAACCCACAAAAATGTTTGAGAGAGCAACTTTTAAATTAGCCGTCACAATATGAGAGAATGTCGGCAACTATTACTAGACTCTAACTAACTCTAAAAAAATGTTTCATAATTGCTTCAGACTTAGCTATGAGCGAGAAGATTGATAACTTAAATGGGATGTGGATTAAAATAAGAAAAAAGACAATAGCGGCGGTGACCTTTAGTAATTAATTTTGTATATTTCTTTATTGGTTTATTGTTTCCTCCTCAGTAAACTTTTGCAAAGCATCTGAATTTGGAGAAATATAGAAGGAAAGTAAGGTTAGCTTTTCTTTAGGCATTAGGGGCTTTAACAAATGTCCTTACTAGAGGTTTAACAAAACTTCTTTTGTTTAATTTTTCTAACACATTTAGGGCCTAATTCATAAGAAATATTTTAGGTTTATAAAAGGTTTATTTAGAAAATTTTGTATGAATATTTTGTTTTTATAAACCCTTTATAAATCCAAGTTATTTTTTTTTGTTGTTTAATTTAGCCCTTAATGTTTAAGTAAACAATTAAAAAAACATTAAATTTAGACAAAACCACAACCGTTATACTAATTAAATTTTGTTAGATTTTTTTTTCTTTCTTTAGTTAATTTTTCGTTTTTTTTTCTTGTAATAAAATTTAGCAAAAGAATGATTGTTTTGTTTGTGTTTGGATTGTTATTTAATATTTTAAGCTTAATTTTCATTTAATTTTTTTCTCTTTTGGTTACTTTGTTTTTTTATAATAATAATTACTTGCTTTAATTAACGGTTGTTTTAATTTTAATTAATTGTAATAAAAATATTTTAAGAAAAAAAATAAAAAAATACAACAAATTGCTTAAAAGAGTTTGAAAAAATTCATTGAAATTTTGTTTAATAATAATTTTTTATTGTAATACTTTTTTTGCTTTTTATTTGTAAAACATTAATTTATGTTAACAATTATTTTTTATGTATTTTAAATATATATATATTTTGTTAATTTTTAATACATTAAAATATGTTAGTTTATGCGTTTAAGTTTTTCTTTTATATATTTTTTCAACATATTTTGACAGTTCTTGATTTTTATATCATCATTGTTTTATTTTTTATTGGTTTTTCTTTACTAAAAAATTTAAATAAATTTACTTATCTACAAATAGCTGCCGTATCCATGAGAATTGTTTCACAAAAAAAGAAAAGAAAAAAAGACAAGAAAAAGGTAAGTTAAAGTGAAGAGAAATTAAAGTAAAATGAAGAAGAGCACAATTAAAAAAAAAAATATTTAATTAAAATTTCAGTATAAGTTTAAATAAAAATTGTTTTTCAAACTTTTTTATTATGTAAATAAATAAATTGAAAAAAAAGTTTCAAAAAACAATTTTTTTTTTTCAAAACAAAATCATTTAAAAAAAAATTTCTTTTTAAAAGAAATTAAGCTACAAAAATTAAATAAATTATTAAAAAAAGAATTTAAGAAAATCAATAAAAGTACATAAACGCTTGATCTGCAATTAATTTTCATTGTTTTCTAAAAAACTTCTCATATAAAAAAGCTTACAAGAAAATTAAAGCTTTTAAACGTTTTCTCTTTTATTTTTTTTTTCAAATTTTTTTGTCAAAGCTTATAAAAAGCTTCAGATAACTTTTTCTAAAAAATTAAATTTTTAAAAAGCTTTTCCAAAATTGAAAAAGCTTTAAAAAATCTTTTTGTTTACTAAAAACAACACAAAAACTGCAGAGAAATGATTTAAAGATTTATAAGAGACTAAAAAGAATTTATAAAAAAAGCTTTATTTTAGAGCTTTTTAATGAAAGTTAAAAAATACATCAAAATAACAAAGAACACATTTCTCAAGATTCTAAATCAGTTAAGAGCTGAGTGTATGGTTAAATTAAGATTTCTCTTGATGTCAAGAAAAATTAAATTTCTAGAACAACGAGATAAAATATTCAGTTTTCCACTGCGTCAATATTTTGTTCTATAAAGAAATTTAAGGGAATGAGATTTAGCTCAGTGAAATGATCTTTCTTTAAATCAAAAATATAATTGATGTGATTTTTTAACTAGTCAACAGGCTTAGACTTCGTGCTTTTTAGGATGAGAATTGTATGTTAGAATTATTGTCGTAATGTTCCTTAATATCTGAGACATAAGTTCAACATCATAAGATTATCTTCGGATTTCATAAAAAAGTAAAGGAAATAAAATTCTTGAAAAATTTTTCTTATTTTTTTATATATAGTTCTAGTTTATGCAAACTTACTTAAAGTGCATTTAATAAGAATAAATTAAAAAAGCTTAAAATTAAAAGCTTTTTTACTACTTCAAGCAAATGTGCTTGAAGAAAAAATTACTCAAAAGCTTTCTATTCTCATTAAATGGAAGAACATTTTTAGCGATCGAAGTAGTAAAGCTTCTATGCGTTAAAAACCTCTACATTTAACGGACATCATATTTTGAATTTGTCGTAGCTAAAGCTAAATTTTCATTGCTAAGATAATAATAATAAAAAGCATGCCTTACGAATATATGAACTTTCAATAAAAAAAAAAAAACGATTTCATTATAGCGAATTTACATTATTAGAATTGGAAACTTAAATTCAGAGTATTATAGTTTACTGCTGCTGCTAAAAATCCTGTAGAATTTAGTTTTAATAGAGCTTTTCTAAATACTATTAACGCATGTAAAGCTTCTAAACTACCTTAGTATAAAAAGAACGTTTTTTTGAGGTTAAGAATTTTTTTAAATGAAATGCAAACGAAATCCGAAAACAACTTAAAGGAAATTCATAAAAAAATAATATGAGAAAAATCTTTTAAAAGCTTTATTTTTATTTTTTTTAATTAAAAAAGCTTTTCGAAAACAAATTTATGATTATTATAGTTTAAGCATTAAAACTTCTGGAATTCGAAACATTTTTAAAAGTTTTTTTTTTTGCAACAAAATCATTTTTAAAAGCTTTTTGCTTTTAGAATAGTTGAACTTTATTTTTTTATTATTATTTATTTTCTTTAGTTTTAATTTTTTTTTAACTAAAAATGGTTCAAGTTTTGTTAGAGCTTTGAATTAGCTCTGAGTGAAAATTAGGGTAAAAATTTAATATTAGATGAAAAGCTTTAAGATAATTAGAAAATTAAATTAATTTGTTAATACCTTTAAGCTTTTTGGAACGCTTGAAGTTTTGTTATATAAGTTTGAATAGAACTTTGGAATTTCTGTGATAAGAAGGATGTTTTTGTTTGAATTTTACTGACGAGAAAGTGTAAAAAAGTTTTTGAGAAATTAGATAAATCAAAAAATATATAAATACTGAAATATTTTAAGAAAAACAGTTTTATGAAATATGTAAAAGAGGAGCTTTTAAAAGCTTCTGAACTTAATAAGTTAAAAGAATCTACATATTGAAATAAGTTAAGAAAAACAAGTTTATAAAATACGTAAAAGAGGAGCTTTTAAAAGCTTTTAAACTTAACTAATAAAAGTTATTGGAAATTAAATAAAGCATAACTTTTTAAAATTTTCAAAAACAGTTTATAAAAATTTATTAATAAAATATCTGAAGAAAAAGCTTTAAAACATTAAAAGCTTAATAATTATAATATTCAAAAAGTTAAGTTTTAAGTTGTAAAAAGAAAATTTTGAAAATTATTTTGAAAAAAAAATAACAATAATTTGTTTAATAAAAATAAAAGATAAAAATATATGAAATTTATGATATTTATGAAACAATAATAGGTTTTTTTTAATTTTAAAAAATGTACAATTTAAACAAAAATAAAAAATAAAACATTTTTATATATTTCTTTTTTTATTAGTCTTGTATTTTGGGTTTGTTAAATTTTAATTATTTTTTTTTTAATACAGTTGTAATTTTTAAATTTATTTTTTTATGTTTTTGTTTAAATATATAATACAATTAATAATCATAAAATCCTAGCACATAATTATTATTATTATTTTTTTTTTTTGTTTGTGTAATTTTAATATTTATAATTTTTTAAATAAATTTTTAAATAGTTTTAATATCAGTTTTTTTTTTTATACAAATACACACGGAAAAAAAGGTTTTTTTTTAACATATACATATATTTTGTTAAAGATTTTTTTCATTTAATTTAATTAGTTTTCTTTAAATTTAGTTTTACTCAATTGAATTTTCTTTTTAAGTTTTAATTAAAAACAGAGTTTAAGTAAATAATTTTGGTTAAAAAACATTGAATGCATTTTTTGGTTTGGTTTGATTTTTTTTTATTTAATAAACACTGCACGCATAAATTTGTTTAGAGTTTTTTAATACTTTTTCCTCTCTTTTTTGGTTTTGTTGTAAATATAATAATTATAATAATAATTAATAAAATTTAATAATTAATAATCATAATATATTTAATAATAATAATAATAATAATCATAATAAATGTATATTTAATAATATGCATAATAGTTTTTGTTTTTAATTATTTTATTAATAATTTTCCTTCTTTTTAATTTTTAATTTATACATACTCTGTGTTGCTGTTAATGTGTGTATGTCTGTGTCTGAGAGGGTGTTTGTGTTAGTATTTTATTTTATTTAAGTTAATTTGATTTTGTATTTTAGGAAATTTTGAACTGAAAAGCTTCTTGTTTTTTTGTATATTGTTGTTGTCATTTGTTAGCATTACCTGATTTAAAATGTTAAATTTTCCAGTTTCTTTTTCTTTTGGTAGAGTATGTATTAAATATTGCACAGGATCTTTATAAGTTCCATACCAATGTCCTTTTGTGGCTTTTGCATTTAGTTTGTGTTTGTTCTTTGTCTCAGTTAGTTTTACAGTTGGGTTTTTAGTTTCAGTTTTTTTGTAGTTTTTTTTTCTTAATTTTTTTTTTTTATAAATAATGATTGGCGGAGGATATTTCTTTAAATAACTGTGCTGTTGTTGTTTAATTTAGATTTTTGTTTTTTTCATTGAAGATTGTGTTGCTCTTAGTTAACCTAGCGGCCTCGGGCCCATCGTAGTAACGCATCCGCCAGCACATCGAGATGTGCTTTCGTCTGCAAAATAAAAAAGAGAAGAAAAAAATTTAAAAATAAAAAATGTGAAAAATAAAAAATTATAGAAAATAAAGGTAAAATTTTAAAGGTTCCGTACCCAAAGGGTAAAACCATAACCCTATGGTTTTCGTTAGAATGTCTGTCCGTCCGTCTGTCAGCCCTTCTATCTCTGCAACCGTAATACTCGTAGGTAGACTCTTAAAATTTTAACAGAAGGTTTATAACTGAGGCCGCTGTAGCACAAAATACTAAAACTTATTGGGTATTCTGAAAGTGACGTGTTATTTGCATTTATGTCTTTATTTCTTGAGCTATAGGAGGCAACCACTTAAAATTTGCAGACAGTAATTAAAACTATGTTCGCTTTATAAGCAAGTATACAAAATTTAACCTAAAATTAAAGGGTGTTCCGATAGTGACGTGATTTGCATGTATATAGCCTAAGATTTGAACGATAATAGAAAGACTGTTGAAATTTTTACAGCAGGTGTATTACTACCGGCACTATAACAACTAGTAAGAATTAAAGGGTGTTCCGACAGAGATGTGATTTGTATGAATATGGCCTAATTTTTTAACCATAATAGATAGACTCTTGAAATTATCACAAATGTAGCACTACTATGGCCCCTTTAAAAAAACAGTAAAAATTAAAGCATTTTCCGGCAGTAACGGAAGATTCTTAACACCGTTTAGGTAGCGCTTAAGTAGCTAAAAAATTTTCTGGAAATTTTTCACTTTTGCGGCTACCTAAGCGCTACCTAAACGGTGTTAAGAATCATTCCATTCATATGTGCTAGAAAGTTGATTATTGAGATCTTAGGTTCATTTTTGTAGTTGATTGTTTCCTTGAATTTTGAACGGTTTGCTACCTATGGACCTGAAAAGGAGAAAAAAGGTAAAAAAAATTGAATTTTTTAAAGTTTTTTGCGATTTTGACCTTGAAGATGAAGTTTTTTTTTATTTTATATGTTCACAATTTTTGTTCTTTATGACAACTTTGCCTCAGACAGTATATCAAAATTTCAAACGGTTTGAAAAATATGAGCTTGAGGAAATGAGCATTTTTTGCAAAAATGACATCGAGGCCCCACATCTTTGAGGGCCCATAAAAAAAACCTGGAGGACTTTGGGCAGACACTGGGAGACAGGGGTCTTTTTTTTGGTCTTTTATGACGTAGTGGTGTTCGTATATGGTTATTTTTTTCCGTGTTGCACTGTGTTACCTTATCTTTTGAACCGCAATAGGTAGGCGCCTGAAAACTACGGTATGGATTTTTATTTTGTGGAATTATTATTAATGTATTTTAAACACCTTTGACATAGCGTTACAATAATTTTTAGAATTTTAGAATTTCATACATTTTGTGGATTACTTTCCAAGCAAAATCGAACAATATTGTCACGACACACACAATGTGTGTGCGCATAGCTAATAATTAATATGGGTATTTATTTGCTTGCGTATCACCTTAAAACTTTAAGTTTTTTTGCTTTTAAATGAAATTAAAGTGTATACATACCGTTTTGTAGAACATACACGATCTTCTATCCTCATCCTCACCCTCGGGACAATCAATGAAACCATCACACAGTACATGATCGTCTATGCAACGATATCGTCCCTGCACATCCGGTGTCGGACATGCAAAACGTTCCATGCCATCCATAGCGGTGGGGCATTCTAAAAGTAAACAAGAGTAAACGAAAAAAATTATTAGTAACTTTCTAGGGCAAAAATATTAAAGAAACTCTTTTATTTTATCTAAAAATATATAACAAAATTAATAAGGATTTGAACAGAAATTGTAATAAAATTTCCAAATTAATTTTAAATTTGTTAATTTTAATTTACATATTTTTGCTTTTTTCCCATTGAAATTACAAAATAAATAGCCCGGAAAAACAGCTTTAAAACATTATAATGTAACATCAATGATAATTAAACCCCCTTGGATGGAGTGAACTGTGTAATATCTATGTTTATGTCTTTGATTTTAGGTCTTATACAAATTCAGCCGTTGACAGAAATAAAGTGTTTTCCAGCAGCATTTTTGAATAATATGTACATCCAAAAATAAAGAATCCAAAATCCATACCAAACTATCACCGTCTCATAATGTATTGACTCTTCGATAATGACTTTTGGGCTTTTTAACCCCAGACACGGCATTATTTTTTATACCCTTCACCACAGGTCAAAAGGGGGTTATAGCCACCCGAGATCTACATGCGATCTCCATAAGTTTTCATTGCGTATGTAATTTCTACAATATTTATTTCTGATCCCATAAAGTATATAAATATACTGGATACTTATTCATAGACAAGTTAATTTAGCGATGTCCTTCTATCCGTCTGTGTTCGGGTTGAAATCAACTTTGCCTACTCATCAGAAGAGCTACAGACAATTCACGCCCACCAATCTGACCGGCATAGTTTCGAATATTTTGGTTTTTTTTTTGGTTTTAATGGTTTTTTGTTACTAAATATTAGTCGGCGGTAAATAGATCGCATTTTGTATTTGTTTTTAAATTGATTGAGGGATTTTTTGTTTTGATTTGTACAAAATGCCTTTATAAAAAGCAATAAACATAGAGGTGGCCAATAGACCCACAGGGTGCCCACTGGACACCAGAAGCAGTCAATGCGCTCTTTGGGGGCGAGGTTATAGTGGGCAAAGTTTCGTTGTAAGGTTTCGTTTTCTTCTGGTTTTCAATCCTTTTTGCTTCGATTATGATCCCACATATTTTTCACGACCAATGAATTTTAGCTACGCCCAATGGCCAACAAGGAGCTGCGGGGGTGTGTTATTTCGATTTGTTAAAGTTTTAATCTTTTATTTGGTTTGATCTGATTATTGTAAGCCTAATGAAAGTAGAGTGGTGCGATAAAACGGTAATCACCGTAGTGAAGGGTATATAAGAGTCGTCATGGCCGAACTCTTACCTTTTTTTTTGTTGCGATAAGACGCAGAGATAAAAATTCGACTTGACAGACGAGATAATTTTATGGCCAAAATAAATTTCCATTTGGAGCTTCAAATTATTGTCTGATTACGGCATCACAGTTTGGGCCTTCTGTAAGCCATAACAAAAGAAAAAGTGTCTCACCGACACCCGACACAATAGACCATATTTAGGACCAAAAACATCTATTAGCATCAATATAAAATATGATTTGAAAAGATACTAGTAGTTAGAGCAAGTAATTAAAAAAGAATATGGGAATCTTAGTGTTCGCTTACTTATCTTTATCCCAATGAGTTAAAATTATATTTTTTTATTTTTATCTACATTTTTGGATTTAAGTTTTACAGGTCTCAATTTTGTATTAGAAAATAATAAAATAGATTTTCGTGTATCGAGGAACAGCTATCTTTGGTATTAAAATACCTTTCACTTAAACATTATACCCATTTATTTTTTGTTATCAAATCTTTTCTTAAAATCACACCATTAAAATGCTGTAAATAAAATGCTGTCAAATATAAACCCCTTGTCATTTGCATATGTGTAGTATCCTTCTTCTGCAAACCATTTATTCTACTATCCTACAATCATTAAAAGGATTTGATTGAATTATTTACAAAATAAAAATATTCTTTTATAATGGACATCAATCTGTTTGAACGTGAGCCATAAAATATCCTTTTTTGTTATCCATTGTAAACCTGTTTACGAGTGCAAGAATACTTTGGCACGTCGCATTTGAGTTGAGTATTACAAATATGTTCCCTTTTTCTATTTTATACTTTTCCAACAATTCCATAAAATCAAATCAATTTTAATGACTGGTTGACGTCAAAAGGACAATGACAATGATAATAACATAAACTAAGTGAAAATGAGTAGAGCATTAAAATATAGGGGTCGTTTTAAGGGTGCGAAAAAAAATTTATTTTTTATTTCGTTTTAATAAAAAGAAATGTGAATAGTAAAGAGTAAAAACTTAATTTGAATAATCGTGTCAGAAAACTAGAATTCAAATTAAGCATTTATAGGCAAATTTTTGGAAAGTTTCTTTTAATAAAAGATTTATATTCATAGAATTGTTTGATTTTATTAAATTATTAAAACAAAAAATCTACTACGCAAAAATTGAACTGACTCACCCTCATCATTTGCCAAAAGTTATATGTCAATTACACCCTCAAACCATTAAAAGGTATCACCACAAAAAGTGTTACCAATTTCACGCTGGTATGGCAGTTTCAAACTCCTAAGTTTTTTTTAACAAAAACAATAACCATCTTCTAGGCCAAACTATTTTGCAAATAACTGGTACCACGAGAACCGGTAGCCACATAGAGATTCTCCCAAATCTCTGTAACAGGTTATCGGTGAGTAAAAATAATTCATTAATTGTCATTGCGGTACATATTCAAACATTTGACACAGTGCTATCGGGGAAAATGGGAGCAGCAGACGCCAGGGTTCCTGGAACCTTAATCTGAGAAAATAGCACTTTTAAGGTTAAGGTGGTTGATAGCTGTGCCGAGAACCTGAATGGCTGTTCCCCTAATCCACGGTGGAACAGCAAACGCCAGGGATGCGTGATCTAGATGGTGCTTGACCTTTAGTATGCGAACTCTGGATACCGGTCGACCTCCAGTTTCAATGTAAACTTACCCACGCATAAGGAGTTCTGTGTGGGTAGACTTTATTATATCCATGAATGACTGTGGGAATCCGAAATGTATAAACCAGGAAACCTCGCAAGAAGTGGAAAGGTTAATATCTCTGTAAACTCCAGTCTTAACTGGCCTAAGGAAGAATTCAAAAGGGATGGACAGGAACGCCTCGCAAGGTGTGAACAGGTAAATCTCTAAGGGCTCTCGTATGGCATTGAACTGAGCTATTCCAATAGGAATGGACTTGGAAGCCTCGTTAGAGGTGGAGAGGTTAAGCCTATAGGAGTTGTAGTTGTCACTGGCCAAACCTCGAAAGGGTTGGACGGGTCAATCTGTGAAGATACTCCTGGGGCTATTGAGGTGAATGTGGATGAGCTGGACGCACATAAGCCAATGGGCTTAGCTAAATCTTTTTTGGAATCTGACACCCCATATTGCTATAATGTGTTCTAAAATCTATCATATGTGTCTCGGTTAATTAGGTAACATTAATGTGGGTTAAGGGACACATAGGTACAGCTGGGAATGAAGCAGCAGGCCAACCAAACAAATGAGGATCGGCTGTAAATTTCTGAGGACCTGAACCCAGAGTAGTGCTCGCATAATGCGAGCTAAGGTCCTACAATGGGTGGACTCGTTAAACCTGAAAAGGTGGAGGGAGGCCACTACGTGTAGGCAAGCTCGAATGGTGCTCAAAGAGCCCATGGGCCGGAAGGCACTCGAATGCAATATAAGTACTCTAAGCTGGATAACTGCATTAGTCACAGGTCAAACTTCAAGTATCATCTAGCCAAAAAAAAAAAAAAAAATCGAAGAAGATGATACTTGCAGACCGTGCCTGCCTGTAGGAGGCTGAGACGATAGCTGATATTGTGTGTGAATGTCCGGCAGTGGCTAGCATAAGACTTAGGACCACTTGTAGAAAGAAGCTTGTTATATGTGGATGCCATGGGGGATCTAAGCCTTGAACATATGCTAGCAATTACCAGAGACTGAATGATGAGAAAGAAGGCCAACAGTTAACAGACGACAATCTGAAATTAGTGAAGTCAAGATTAAAGGCTTATCTATAATCATTGGATACGGAAGGGGACGAAAAGGAACCCGGTAAGAAAGTGGTCTACTTCGTTATTCCCTCTACATTAAAAAAATGAATTGAGATCTTTCCCTCAAAGTGAAAGGTTTCTTTGATAATAATGTTTCCTAAGTCAAGAAAAGACTACACAAAAGTAGCGTCACACAGACCCGAAATCTGTTTATCAAACATGTTAAGGCTAATTGGGATGGTGCTAATAATTAAGTTGAACCCAATTTCAAGCGGCAAATGCTGTATTTCGAATTTTTAAGTCGAACAGATAAAAAAATATTGTTTCATCTAAAATATATGAGACGACTCTAGACCTAAATATTGATCTTCACTGAGAATAAGACAATATATCATTAGATGTCGAAGCTTTTATCCGCGGAAAGCGTAGCTATGTCAAGTGAAGATTTATTTTTCTTAAAATTTTAAATATTTGCACTTCAAGCGTCGTTTTTTGTAGAGACTTTTTGGGATTGCTAAGATTTTCTACAGTTTTTTGTAGATTTTTCCAAAAAAATATTTTTTCGCAATATTTAAAATGTTTTTTTCTCCAATAACAATGAAGTAAAGTAATTATTTTTTAACTATTTGAAGTATGTATTTTTATTGTAGTAAGCAACATGTGAAGCGTATACTTAATAAAAATTATTTTCTTACTCCATATCAAACATACGCCCCAGTGCTCTATCCTATCTTACGTCCATTCCGTAATGAATTAATATTACAGATTACTTTTCGCTATTCTTGTTCATTTTATACTTTATTTATGAAGAAAGGAAAATAGAAAGAAAAAACAAATATTCCATCTTCCTTAAACAAACATAATTAAAGTTTTTCAATTAAAACTTGTTACGAGCAATGCTTTTGATTCTTCTTTTTAAATTTATTAACAAAAGTGTTATTTAAGCAAAAAAAAAAATTTTTTTTCTTTATAGTTTAAATAACATTCCTAACAAACTCTATTGTTTTAATAAAAATGCAGAAATAATAAAGTTTTCCATACCAACTACAAATACAAAGTGACATTTACTTTAATTACTTTCTGTAACAAAAGCTGTTTTCTAAATGACTAATTGTCATTGAATATTGTGCAATGGAATTGTGCTTTAAAAGTTTGCTAACATTATTAATTAACTATTGTTAAAAACAAGAGTTGAAACAATTACTAAGTGAAACAAAGGCTCTTTAAATACAGTTTTTTTAAGAATCTTTTGTTTAGCACTGTGCAAAGGTATTACCTTGAGTGACCGACGAGGGTAATTCGCAAACATGGTCGTGCCAGGGCATTTAAAATGGCTTATTGATTTTGATGTTGGATAAATTAAAACAAGAGTTAAAATAAATATTAATTGGGCTATTGCCAAACAAAATGTGATTGGCATAGCTGGAGAAAGGATTAATGTGCGACTATTTTATAGGCCAGGGCCAACTTTGTAGCTCAGTAAAACACATAACCGTACCTATGCAATCCACTGATATAATGAATAAAAGATATGGCTTTGATGAAAAGTTTGCTACGATTGCGGTTAATAAAAGGAAGTGGCAACAAATGTCAGTTTTATCTTTAGAAATATCATTATTAAATGGTTCACAGATAGCGCCGGAATGCTGAAAGGACTCTAGCGGTTGTTCGAAGAAACGCACAAGCAATAACTCTATGTTAACCGCACCGTCTAGTAAGCCGAAAATCATACAATTGAAAGATGTGTTTAATTTAATATTACAAGGGGACGACTACAAGTGAAAAAGGATCGCAATCCTCTCTAATAGTCTTATTTTCATTGTTTTAAGACAACACAACCTGCGAAGATTTTTGCTTGTCTTCAGAAAACACCCAGAGTCTTTGGCAGGAATCGAACCCGCGCAACCCCCAGACTGATAGACTAGCGCGCTACCAATCGGTCTATCGAGGCACTCACCTCAAAACTACCATGCAAATGTGGTATAAAACTAAAGACCGATAGATGAATAATCTATTCAGAAACTCAAAAACTCTACTTCAAAAATACAGAAACTCTTCTTAATAGTCCGTATTAGTAGAACCAATTAAAGATGAGAAACCATTAAGAGGAAAATTAATGAATATTATGGGAGTAAGAATACTTTACAAGAATCTGTACGATATCGCTGTTAATAAAATAGGTGACTGTTAAGCTCTATTATGAGCTCCTGTGTAATTCAAAGTCCTGTAGAATCACAAATAACCCATAAGGCTGAGAGTATCAAATTCTTTTACCAGAGAGAATTGCATGAGGCAAGTGAACGTGTTATCTAATCTTGTGCCGGAATGAGTTTTACAACTTAAAAGGTGGGCCTTTATACTTGAGGTAATGTTAAAGTGGATTAAAAGATACAAAGGCACAGCTGGGAATGAAGGAGCCGAGCAACTAGCAAAAAAGGGATCTGCTGTTAATTTCTGTGGACCCTAGCCAAGAATAGCACTGGGAAATGGCCTAATGTGAGCGAAGGACCTACAACCTGAGAAGGTGGAAAAAGGCTACTACATGTAGACTGGTTCTCAAAGAGCTCCTTGGCAGGAAGGCCAGTAAGGTGCTTTGATATAATAGCTTTAGCTGGATATCTGCGTTAGTGACATGCCATGAAAACTTTAAGTATCATTTAGCCAAGATTTAAATCGAAGAAGATAATTCTTGCCGACTGTGCCTGAAAGAGGCCCAGACGGCAGCACACATTGTATGTGAATGTCCAGCCATGGCTAACATAAGACTTAGGACACACGGAGATTTATTAAATGTGGATGCCATAGGGGAACTAAGCCTTGGACAAATGCTAACAATTATTTGAGACTCCATGATGAGAAAGAAGAACGACAGTTACCAGTCGACAGTTTGAATTTACTAAAGTCAAGAGTAAAGCCTGGTGGTAGCATGTCACTCTATTAAAGTAAGGTTGCCGTTAATTTAAAAGTCGATTGCCTATGATTATGGAGGACGGAAGGGGGTCGAAAAGAGACCCATTAAGGATGATGGTGATTATTTTTATTTTAACGGTCGCCTCACCTTTTAGTTGTGTGTATTAAAATCATTGCAGTATTGATATAAATGGATATTGAAATTTTTCTAGGAGACACATAAGTTTAACAGGAAATCAACTGGTAGATGAGCTGGCTAAAAGTAGACCCTCTTTGACTTTTCAGGTATAAGAATTCTGTAACAATATGACGAATAGGGTAGGATTATAAAAGGACTGGAGTTCCATAAGCACGGGAAGCAGACAAAAGTATAACTATAACTTGTATGTATACAATAAAAGTACACCGATATCAGGATACGGTATTTCAAGTAACATTTAGTTCATGGAAAAATGAAGTAGGATAATTTTTGGTGGGCAATGTCTTGGAAGAAGGTGAAACGCTAGCGTCCAATATGTGTGAATGTCGCTTACTCTCAGGTTTACAAATGTAAAAAAGAGGCTAGATTGATACTGAGTCAAATGCTACCTATAACACGTCATTGAGTAATAGTAGTGAGTAAAACTGGTTGATAATAAAAAATTACTTAAGTTGTGATAGTCAGTGCGAGATGTAGTGATAAAGATGATAAAGAAGATCGAAAGCTTTTTTGGCCAAAATTTAATGTGGAACAAAATGAGATTAAAGGGAACACAAAACAATAGTGGTCTAATGCAGTATTCTATCTACATTATATTATTATGTTTTTAAACACAAATATAACATTCCCAATGTCCTTTATTTTAAATGTCATTGCACTCAGTATTAAATTTTGGTTTTGTTCTGTGGGTGTATTTTTATTGCTGCTAGCTTTCCCATCAAGTTAAAATAAAACAAAATAAAACTAAAAATTGTAAAAATAGTTTTGTGTCGCTTTGGCAAATTATATGCATTTTTAGTTTTATTGCTTTCGTTGAAATATTTAAACGTAAATATTTCCCTTATACATACAAGCGGGTATACATTCTTTTAAACCATTCATTTTGATTCGTCCTACTAAAGTTTATTTCTGCAGCAGCCAGCAGCCAGCAGCCAGCAGCAAGCAACACCAACACCAGCACCACCTTCAACTAAACTTTTAGTTTTCCTGCATTTACTTTAACTTTTAAGCTTTTTGTTATTTTTTTCTTTTCTATTCAACATTTTCTCTATTATACTTTATGGGAAAATTTTGTGTGTGTTTGCTCGTAATTCTAGGTTTATTTTTTTTTATTTTATTTCCTCTTTTACTCTATAAATACGTATATAAATAAATATTGTGCATGTTTTTGAAATAGAATGTACATAAAAATAAATCACATTTAAAGGACATTAAGGCGCCTTGGGTGTTTTATAATACTTTAGATATATTTATATATTTTAAAATTATCTTATTTAAAAGTTTAAATTACAACCACAAAAACAAGGAATTTCTATATAAAAACTATGTAAAACTCTATGTAAAAACTCTTAAAATATATCCAAAAGTAAATAAAACTTAAAAAAGAAAAAAAAATTAATATTAATCATACGCCTGCAAGTTTTCTTTTTCATCAAGTTTGTAAAAGTCGTATTTTTGATTATAATTTTTTTTAAATACTTTTTAAATATTATTCTTGCTCCATTAAAAGCTTTAAAAGTTCATTGACTGCTACTGAAATTTAAAATATATTTTATCTCTTTTTTGTGGTTCATATCTATCTATTTATATTTTACACACACACCCACTTAGTTTTCCCAAAACACTATATTTTATTGATATTTTTATGTTATTTTATATTTTTTGTATTTGTTTTTGAAATGACATCTATATGGCGTATTCAAGCATGCATATGCATGCAATTTATGTATTATTATTATATTTTATGGTTGTCCATTTGATGATGGTTTTTAATATTTGTTGTTCTGTTATTTGGTTTTGTGGGTTGCAGTAGCATTTAAAATGTATATACATGAATATTTAATGGCCTTTATGGCATAGATCATGCGATATAATTGGTGGTCACTGTGTTAAGCTAACAATTTTTTGTAAATAAAAATAGTTTTATAAAACTATTTTTCCTGATGATGCTACCCAATGGTGTAGCGAAATATCGAATATAAAAATAAATTACAATATTTTTATAAAAAAGACCTAGAGCGTAAAAACTTAATTATAAAAATATTTATTCTTGTTTAATTGAACTTAACATACAAATTCTGTTTTTTTTTTTAATTTAAAATCATTCAAAAGGTTTACGAAATTGCTTCAGTTATCAAAAATAAGTTTTTATATTAAAAAATAAGTTAATTTTACCAAATCTGTTTAAAATATGTTTTTAAAAAGGTTAAAAAATATTAAAAGCAAAATTCGAAAATTCGAACTTAACTTCGAAATTTTGTTTCAAACATTAAAATTTTAATTTAAATGTGTAAACGAATACAAAGATAAAAGCCAATAATTGCAGATAAAAAAAAAATATTTTCGAACTTATTTTCAAAAAATATAAAATATATATAATTTATATATAAATATACATAAATTTTGATATATTATTACTTTTTTCTGATGATGCTACACAATGGAGTAGCGAAATATCAAAAAATAAAAATTAAAATAATTAACGATCTAAAGCTTGAAAATAAAATTAATTAAATTGCAAAATTTTGAGTAGTATGTTATAACCGATTATGGCTTCTTGGCTAGGTTTATATATGAGAATAAATAAATAAATAAAATAAAATATACATAAATAATAAATAAATTATATTTAAATTATTCATATTAATCAATATGCATTTAAATTTTAGCAGTTGGAATAGTTTAAAGTAAATTACTGGCCATACAAATGTATTTTCGAAAAATTTAGAGGAAAAAAATGCCTCTTACATGACTGCAAAATTTTAGACTACTCTTCCACTGTAGTAAATAATTAAAATTTGTATAATTTAAATTGCGTAGATCATTTGTGATATATAAAATTATATATGCAAATTTTAGTTTGCGTTCGAAAATTTAAAGTGACCTAGAGTTTATGTTCGAATATTAAAAAAAAATATTTTTTAACATATTTGGAAAACTCATGTGATTTGAATTATTTTAAATACATGTTTGATAATTAAAATTGAATTTTAAAAATTTTGACATCATTTAAAAGACTACAATGTTATTTCGAAAATTCGAAGTTATGACGAAAATAAAGAAATAAAGGCTTTGCATGCCCAAAAATACTACTACCTCTTCTCACAATGCAATGTTGCATGTGTAGCGGTCATCCTCTGAGTGCTAGACCAACAAAGCAAAAAAAATTTATTGCACTTTTTTCGAACCTCTTTTTGAATATTTTTATTTCGACTACATAAATTTCATTTGAAAAATTCGAAATTAAGATCGGCTATTAAAACAAGCTTTAATATATAATTTGACTGATTTTCGAATTATTTTAAACTTTTTAAAAATGATTTCAATGAAATTGTTTTATTTGCTTAAATTCGGGCTTGAGAAATTTTTATGCACCATCGCCTACATATGTATCTATCGCACACTACATCATAAATCTCCAATTTAAAATTTACCAAAATAGCTTTTTTTCATAAACCAGTTCACAGATAAAATATCGAATGTTATGCACGAAAATTTCATTTGCATCACTGTCTTCTTTAACTGTTTTCTTCACCGTAAAACTCAATTTAATTATAAAATTACAACTATGTTTCTTGCCTCCCCTAAATATTTATGAATTTTATGGGATTTTTTTTTTTTGGTGTCTTGAGCAATTTGCTTTTTATCTAATTGATTTTAAAAACTATAAATTAAGTAAATGTTTTTCACAATTTTAAAGTAATTTCGAAAATTCGCACATAAGTTCGAAAATTAAAATTTTTCTTGATATAACATAATTTTATCGAATTGATATTAGAAACCCTAAATTAAGTAATTTTTTATATAATTGAGCTAAATTTTGTTTCTTGAAAATTTAGGTTAATTAAAAAAATGCTTAAGCTGTGGTACAAACTCTTATTCGACAATTTTAAAAATATTTCGAAAATTCGAACTTAATTTCGAAATTTACAAATTATCTTGATACAACAAAATTTTGTGTAATTAATATTAAAGACTATAAATTAAATAAATTTTTTCGAAAATTTTCGTTATTTAAAAAAAGCAGAAAAATTGGTTAGAACTCAAAAAATTTGATATTAAAGTTTTATGGCCATGTGAATTAAATTTTTTAATTAAGCTGTATTAAGAATACTTTTTTGCAACTTTAACGTTATTTGGAAAATTCGAACTTAATTTCGAAATTTAAAAATTTTCTTGATACAACAAAATTTTGTGTAATTAATACTAAAAACTATAAATTAAGTAAATTTTTAAAAATATAAGATTACATTTCATACAATTGGGCGTAATATTGATTTTCGAAAATTTTCGTTGATTAAAAAATGCAGAAAAGTTGGTTAAAACTCAACAAAATTAATATTAAAGCTTCGTAGTCATGGGAATGAAAAATTACTGCTTGCGCTGTGTAAAAACTCTTATTCGACAATTTTAACGTTATTTGGAAAATTTGAACTTAATTTCGAAATTTAAAAATTTTCTTGTTACAAAAAAATTTTGTATATTTAATATTAAAAACTATAAATTAAGTAAATTTTTAAATATTTAAACGTAAATTTCATACAATTGGGCGTAATATTGATTTTCGAAAATTTTCGTTAAATAAAAAAATGCAGAAAAGTTGGCTAAAAGTCAACAAAATTAATATTAAAGCTTCGTGGTCATGAGAATAAAAAATTATTGCTTACGCTGTGGTAATAAATCTTTTTCGGCAATTTTAAAGTTATTTCGAAAATTCGGACTTAATTTCGAAATTGAAAAATTTTCTTGATATAGCAAAATTTTGTATATTTAATATTAAAAACTATAAAATAAGTAAAATTTTTAATATTTTTGCGCAGATTTCATACAATTGGATTTTCGAAAATTTTCGTTAATTAAAAAATGCAGACAAGTTTGTTAAAACACAACAATTTTATTATTGAAGTTTTATGGCCATGTGAATTAAATTTTTTAATTAAGCTGTATTAAGCATACTCTTTCGACAATTTTAACGTTATTTGGAAAATTCGAACTTACTTTCGAAATTTAAAAATTTTCTTGATACAACAAAATTTTTTATATTTAATATTAAAAACTATAAATTAAGTAAATTTTTATATATCTAAGCGTAAATTTCATACAATTGGTCGTAATATTGATTTTCGAAAATTTTCGTTAAATAAAAAAATGCAGAAAAGTTGGTTAAAACTCAACAAAATTAATATTAAAACTTCCTGGTCATAAGAATAAAAAATTATTGCTTACGCTGTGGTAATAAATCTTTTTCGACAATTCTAAAGCTATTTCGAACATTCGAACTTAATTTCGAAATTTCAAAATTTTCTTCATACAACAAAATTTTGTATATTTAACATTAAAAACTCTAGATTTATTAAATTTTTAAATATTTAAGCGTTAATTTCATACAATTGGGCGTAATATGGATTTTCGAAAATTTTCGTTATTTAAAAAAATGTTGAAGAGTTTCTTAAATTTCTTTGTTTTTATATTGATAATATATTTTATAACAGGTTTAAAAACAAATTAACAATTTTCATTGCAGATTAATTTTCATTTAAGAATTTTGTGCCTTTTAAATAAACGATGTTTTTTAATTAGATTTTTTATTCCTAAATTTCGAGCGCCTAAGAGTACATATCTGTTGTTGCTTTAAAATAAACAGAAATATATTTAGTGTTTCTTTATGAGCCTCATTTCCAAAACACATACTTATTTTTTTATTTTCGAACTTAATTTCTTATTTTCGAATAAATTTCTCTTTACCATAATGAAATTAAAAATTATATAAATTATGCGTTAATTGCAAATGTCAAATTTCGAACTTAAAAGTTTATGCTTTTTGCAGTTTATTTAGCTTCAATTCGCCGAAGTTTCGATTAAAACTAAAAGTATGCTTTGGACAGTAACTTAAATGTTGTTGCTTTTTAATGTGTTTTATCTCAAATGAATATCAAATGAATTGTATAAGTTTGAATATTTGAAAATTTTAAATTATTTTGCGTAGTATTATATGTTATATAACATTTGCTTATGTTGCATTCATCAAACTAAATGCCGCCAATATCACCCAACGCCCACTGTTTTATGTCTCGTCAGTTTGGCGCCTAAAAAGCTGCCAATACTTTTGTAAAAACTCTTTTATATATTTTTTATTTTTCAAAACTATTTGTATTAGTATGGGTAAGCTTAAGTGTGTGTTTTTCTAGCTCTTCTATGAGAACATTTTGGTTACAAATATTTGTTGTTTCCTTCTAACCGTTTAAGTAATGATATTTGCTGTTTCACTTGTTTTTGTTGCTTCTGATTTTGTTATTTTCTTGAACGTAAAGTTTTCGTTGCTTTTCTGTTCTGTTTTTTCTTTTCTTCATTATTTTTTTTTTTTTTTGATTTTCTTTGGTTTAAAAAAAAGTTGTAAAACTAAGAAAAATATCAATTTAGTTTAGTGAAAAATCATCAACAATAATATTTTTACAGTGCAGTTAGCTGCAATTGCATCTTTAGTAGCAGCAACAGCAGCAGTAGCAGCAACTTTAGACTCAGCATAACAGAAGTTATTATTGCGTTGGAAAGATGTTTGTGGCATTTTGGCATTTAGTGTTGTCGTCGTTGCTATACAGATTCACATTTAGTATGTTTTATGACCAAAGTCATATTGATGTAGTTTTGAAGCAATAAATTGTTGTCCTCTATGTTTTTTTTTGCTGTTTCTCCATATTTTTATGAATTTGATTTTAATGTTTTAGCATCAGGAAGACATAAACATTTCTTGTTGCTTTTAATTTGGATTTGATTTTTGGAATTTGAAAGTTTTTATTCCTTTTCTTGTATATTTCTTATGGCAGTTAAGAAAATAAATAGAAATGAAATTAAAATTTTTATGGGTGAAAAGTTAGTTTTTTTCTTCATATTAAAAGGGGAATTAACTAAAGATGAATAAGAGAAGCTTTAGAGCAAAGGCCCCCAACCAAAAAAAGTGGTTAAAAAATGAAAATGCATTGGTTTGCTAAATATTTAGCAAAGTGACACAAAACTACATTGTTGAAAGCTTGTGTGCTACTGATTTAAAATTTTTTACATGTTTTGTTCTCTTTGTGAGATTCTGGTTGGGATTGTGTATGTGGTCACAGACCTGGCTAAAAATTTAGCCAATGCATTTTCATTTTAAGCATTTTTTTTGGTTGGGGGCCTTAATTTACAACTAAACACTACCTAAAGTAGATAGATACGAAGAGTGCTGATGACGGACCCAGCTGTCTGCTGGTGTCTAAAATTTAATTTTCCCAATTTTTCTTTAATATTAATCACATAATTTATAATTTAAATTATTCTTTCTTAGAGAGACCAAAACGAACTTAAGCTTGACTTCAAATTTCATCTGTAGGTAATCTTTTTTATTATTTAAATTCAGAGAGACCATATTATTTATTAGATCTTGGCTTGGTTTCAATGATCGTACTTTTTTTCTCCTATTCTTAAATATTATTTAATTAATTTATTTGATTATTTCAGCCCTTGACGGTATCTTTTGGCACCACATCTGGTACGATATCAGCAGCATTAGGTTAAACTTTTCTATCATTAAATTATTGGTGTCTCAGAGTAGCCATATTTTCTGTGTAAATTATTCAATAGATTTTATGGATGGCTTCTGGCTTCTAGCTTTGATGATATGTTTTTGCAGAACTTGACGTTCGCCGTTACTTGTGTAACAACCTCAACGAAATTCGGTTTAATATTTTTACTCTACGATATGTAGTATAGGGTAAAGTATAGTAGTCGTGAAAAAAAGCGAAGTCGGGTTTCCAACGGATCTTTAGGTTATAAGATCTCCTGAATCTTTTTTAACTTTTTTCGGGATGATATGTGTTGTTGGGTGGGTGTGTATGCCTTGACATCCCAATCCGAAAATAATTATTTTTTCAATTTGAATATACTTTAATGTTTTATTCTTTATTGAATATATCCATAAATAACACAGTGCAACACGGAAAAAATAACCATATACGGACACCACTACGTGATAAAAGATCAAAAAAAAAGACCACTGTCTCCCAGTTTTGCCCAAAGTCCTCCAGGTTTTTTTTTATGGGCCCTCAAAGATGTGGGGCCTCGATGATGATCATTTACTCAAGCTCATATTTTGCAAACCGTTTGGAATTTTGATATACTCTCTGAGGCAAAGTTGTAGATCTTGTCATAAAGAACAAAAATTGTGAATCAAGAAGAATTGTGAAGAAAAAAAAATCAAAAAAAACTTCATCTTCAAGGTCAAAATCGCAAAAAACTTTAAAAAATTCAATTTTTTACCTTTTTTCCCCTGTTCAAGTCCATAGGTAGCAAACCGTTCAAAATTCAAGGAAACAATCAACTACAAAAATGAACCTAAGATCTCAATAAACATATGAACTTCCTAGGAATGATTCTTAACACCGTTTATGTAGCGCTTAGGTAGCCGCAAAAGTGAAAAATTTCCCTAAATTTTTTTAATTTTATTTGTTTTTTCTTTACTTCAACATTGAGATACTATAAAGCCTTCTCCCGTAAGTGAGTTGTTTATTGAGATCTTAGGTTCATTTTTGTAGTTGATTGTTTCCTTGAATTTTGAACGGTTTGCTATAGTATGATCCCACAAACACCCAGATTAGTAAATGTATTTTAAAAAACTTTTGAAGAAAGAAAATACTGTTCTGAGCTTTTTATCAACATTTCTCAAGCATATTCTATTAAGTTTGACACGAATTCCTAATATATATAAGTTAAAGCCGAATTTGCACGAAAACTTCTTTAAGCTCTTAAAAACTTTTTAAGCACGCCTCAGCTTATTTAATCGGACATCCCCCAGGTCGTATTTTGGGACCCATTTTATACTCGCTGTACACATCAACCTTTCTTGATGACACAGATTTTTTAAGTATTCATGAAAGCGCCCAAGTACCATCACAACATTTACAAGATCACGTTATCAAATTGGAAAAATTGTTGAAAAATGGAGAGTAAAGGTGAATAAACAAAAATATACCCATATGTGATCCGGCCTATGAAAAGGTGGCTTATGACTAAAAAAAAATTGTTCCACTTTTTTTTTGTTTCGAGAGTTTTTGAGACGCTCTTTCACGTGGTGAAAACTAGAAAGTCCTAACTTGCTTAGAAGTGTACTAAAAAAATGTAGAGAAAGAGCACAAATGAAAGAAAAATAGAATTTTATTGAAAATCCAGAATCAATATAATAAATGGAATTGAAAAATTTAAATGCATTGAAAAAAACATCGCTCTTTATATACACACACGAACTTATCTCATTTATGCTTTTTTGCATTTTTTGGTTGCCTTTTGGGCATGACTGTTCGTAATGCAAAAGAAAAACTACTAAGAAACTGACGAAATGCATTGTTTATCTTTAACAGCTAATTTTTCGAAAAATTTTTTTTTTTTTTTGAGTCATAAGCCACCTTTTCATAGATCGGGTCACATATAACTTTCACACTGCCTAGGGACTCATGCTCTCCTATTCGCATAAATAACCAAATGATACCACAGCTTTCAGACGTTAAATACCTGGGTATACATCTTGACCGTCGCCTTACTTGGAAAAGCCACATAGATTTCAAGTTAACAGGAATGAAATTAAAAACAGTACAACTAAAATGGCTTATTGGTAGAAACTCTACCCTGAGCTTAGATTGCAAACTTCTACTTTACAAGTCGATCCTTTAAGCAAATTGGTGTTATGGGATTCAGTTATGGGGCACTGCCTCAGCTAGCAATGTAGAAAAAATTCAAAGGTGCCAAAATAAGATTCTATATATGACTACAATTTCTCCCTGGTATATAAAAAAAAAAACTCGAACATCCACAAAGATCTAATCTTTATACCTCTCTGCTATTTAAATCATGTTCAAGGGTCCTGTACTTTTTTTTATTTGAATTTTCTATACAATTTAAGCTCTGCCAAGAACAATATTAAAGAAACAAAAAAAAAAGTGCAAAAAAAAGATACCTTTATCATTATTTAAGTGCCATTAGAAATAAAATGTATTAATATCAATTTGCAACTTTTCATTTTATTTCATTTGTTTCTAAAACGAACGAGAGGGAAATAAAAGCAGAAATCATTACATTTTACTTGCATTTAACAATGAACAGCAATATGCCATAAAATAATACAATTTAACACTTATTTGATTTCATTGTTGGAGAGAATTTCAACAGAAAAAAATATAAAAATAAAAAGACTTCTTTTTATTATCGTTACAGTCATAATGGTGCAAATGTGCTATGTGCTGTGTGTTGTATGCTGTGTGCTGTTCTGTGCCTCTGTACTTACAAAGCTGTATATTATTAACAATTTAACAGACAGACCAACTAACTGGCTGATAGACGACAGACAATCAGAAAAGTAAAAAAGGAAAAAAAAACTAAATCAGGGATAGACAAAAGACAAAATACAGACAAACAGATAAAATATTTCGTTTAAAGTTGTAGAGGAGTGCAAGAAGGAAGGCAGGTATACAAAGTTGAGTTAAGTTGGTTGCTTGATTTGGCTGGGTATTTAGTTGAGTGTCAAGTTTCTTGTTAAGTATTGAAAGGTGGTTTTGCTTTTCTATTTTATTTTGCTTTAATTTTAAAATAATAATGCTTCCTAATTAAAAATGTGCAGGAATCATTAGTTGTTGATGTGATTTGTAACAGAAAAAAATGGTTTAAACAATAATTGCAACATATAATTTTGTTATAAAAATGGCAACATTTATTTTAACAACATTATGAATTTTGACGAAAATAGAAAAACTGAATTTAATTTACTAATAAAATATGGTTTTTAGGCAACAAAAGAAAATAATGTCCAGCAAAAAATATTTCGTTACGCCAGAAATCATCAATATAGTCTATGAAATGATTTAAGACCATCGGAAAATGCAGGGGTATAAGGAGAGGCTTAGACAACGTACATTTCAACTAAGTGTTTACGTTACAGTGTATGTCCAGTCAGATTTTGTACAGCTATCTATACATATATACATACATACATACATACATACGTACATACATACATACATACATACATACATACATACATACATACATACAATAAAACAGTAATTCATTTCTTGTCTATCTGTTTGTGTTCGCATCACGTTAAAACTACTGGAGGGATTTTAACAAAATTTTGTGAGATGGTACCCTATCATCCTGGTTCCAATATAGGATACTTCTTTCCCACACAAATACCTTATTTCCAAGGGAAAGTGGAGAAAAAGCAGTTTTCACTGCTGCACGTCGATTTTTTTAACGATTAAAAGGTACTGCATACTTTAAGGCATCTTTTAATTTTGAAACTGATATATTTTAAACACGGTTGGGCAACAGATGGCACTATTTTAAAATAATGACAAAATATAAATCAAAAGCAGGATATTTTAGATACGTTTGCGCAACAGAAGGCGCTGTTTTAAAATAATGACAAATTATGAATTACTTACTGCCAAATAGCCAATTGAATAAAATTTGTATTTGATTTGTATTTTTACTTTGTGGAATGACATTGTGATTAAAATATTTTAAACGCGTTTTACAGAGCTTTTAATAATTTTTAAAATTTTAGAATTTTAACCTGGAATGGGCACCTTTTTGTAAGGTAAATACGTAAGAGTCTTAAAATTTGGTGTGGATTACTTTCAAAGCAAAATCGAACAAAATTTTATCAGGATGCCTACAACGTGTATAGAGGCACTGCTAATTTCAAATTAGCGCTTACATCACAGCGTGTGTGCAGGTCAGGTTTTTTTTCGGCTATGCACAATAATAAGGCTGTTACTTATGTTAAATTGCAAGATAACCTATTGTGGTTTCGAAGACGCACTATATTGAATATTTAGTTTGTATGGGAGGTACCACGCCGACTGGCTGGATGCATTAAAAGCAGTCACTTTTTTTGGCGTTACTCGTAAAAAATTTTGAAGCTCTACGTAATGTAGTTTCTAAGCTACATGACAATAAATTTTCATTATGTATGGGAGTGCCTCCACACCCAATACTCCAATTCCAATACAACCAGATTTTTGGTGAAATATACACACTAATTAGATTATTTGTGTAAAATATCAAAACTCTAAGTGTTACAGTTCCCTAAGTATACAATGATAGATTCGTACTTTATATGGAAGTTACCACCGGCCATAATTGTATTTTCAAAGATGCACTATTATGAATTTTTAGATAATGTGGAAGCGATCACGCCGACTGTTCCAATGCTGCAGAAAACACGCAGAGTGTTTGCCGGGAATCGAACCCGCATCCCCCAGACTGATAGACTAGCGCACTATTAATCAGACTATCGAGGCACACAACTTCAAGTTAACACGAGGGGTACCACGCTCACTTTTACAATCTCACCAATGGTTTTGGTAGACTATAAACACTTACTGAGGCTAGTATTAAATTGGATTTGTTTCGTCGGTGAATGAAATACTGTTGTCATACCTGTCGCTGAAGACTGTCGTCACTGGCTGTTGGTTTAGTACGTTTAGGTTATTTGTGTAAAATATCAACAATCTTAGTGTTACTGTTCCCTACATAATATAATAATAGATTTGTACTTTATATGGGAGGAGGTGTCACGGCCATTTTTTCTAATTCAGCGTATTTTTTGCTGAACATTAGTAAGGAGGTTATATGTACAAAATTTGCAGACATTACCTGTTGTAGTCCTCGAGGTACAAGATAATAATTTTTCATTTTGTATGGAAGGTACCACGCCCTTTATTGTAATCTAGACCGTCATTTGCTATACTATGCAAACTTGTAAAAGGATTCCTTTCGTAAAATGTGTGGACTGTAACTATTATAAATCCAGGAACCCGATAATTTTTCATTTTGTTTGGGATATACCACACCCACTATTTCAATTCAGTTTCATTATTTGCTAGACTATGCATATAAGTCTGGGAGTTACTTGCACAAAAAAAATGATAAATATTTAATATTTAATATTTCTATTTAAATATTTTAATGGGAAAAGCTACGCCCACTTTAAGTAACCAAAAAATATATAACCTTTGTTAGCCCGGCATAAAAGGTAACGAACTGTCAAAATTTCTGGAAGAACGGCTAACTGGTGAAGGCAGCTGCAGCTTTCCGACAAACAAATACATTTTGTGCCATATTGTTAAGTGCCTCAAACGTCGCTTCAGTTGTGGCGCCGGCCAACTTAAATTGCAACAGCAGGTAAGGTTCCAACACGACTGCAGGATAGAGGCAAAAACAAATAACAAAAAATCAAACACAAAAAAACTTACATACACGTAGAAACACTTACGAGGGAGTTTCAGGTATCTTGCTGCCTGATCTTCGTAAAGGCAGCAGTGATTGATCAATACTTTGCAAAACCCTACAAAAGCATATATATCATAAACCAACAGCACGACCTTGGTGGCCTAAACTTTGCAATTACTAGCCTTTTTCTGGCTTAAACAGAAACCATATGTCAGTCTGTTTATAACAGCTAAATATTATAAGGCATTAGAAAATGCATAAGAAGCGATTCATAATTCACGAGCCATCTTTACCAGATCTACGTAGCAGTCGGTCAACACATCGGTACACAAAACAACTAAATAAATAAATTGCTTAATGAATATTTAGGGCATTTTAAATTCATTGCATTATACATTTGTTTCTTTAATCTTTGTTACTTTTTACTTTTTACCTTTTAAGAACATTACTGTTACGGTATTTAGGCAGATGGATGAGCATAGAACAAAACCGTAACATAACATTTTATATCTCTGTTACCCCAAGAGATCACAACTTTATGCATGACAAAATATGCAGGTCTAGAATTTAAATAAAATGAGCGAAGCAGAAAATAAAATAAAAACAACAACAACAACACATACAAACCAAGCAAAACCAGTTTAAAGTTTTTGTGGGCTTAGCAAAAAAATGGAAAAGAATTTAAATAGAAATATTAAGCAAAAACCTTTAGGTCTGTACAAAAACTATTGAATGGATTTTAACAAAATTTTGTGAGGCTATAACAACATACATTTTAACTAAGTGTTTACATCACATCGTGTGTCCAGTCAGTGTTTGTTCAGCTATCTATACATACATATATTAAAACAGTAACTCATTTCCTGTCTGTCTGTTTGTGTTCACATCACGTTAAAACTTCTGGATGGATTTTAATAAAATTTTGTGAGGGGGTACCTTAGTATCCTGACTCCAATATAGGATACATTTTTATCATTTCCAGAAGAGACTTGAGAAAAAGCAGTGAAAGTTCGCCGATTTTTGTTACCGATTTAAAGTTACTGCATACTTTAAGGCATCTTTTATATTTAAAGAGGTGTATTTTAAACACGGTTGCGCAACAGATGGCGCTGTTTTAAACTAATAAATATATATGAATAAATAAATAAATAAATATGAATTACTTACTGCCAAATAGCCAAGTGAATAAAATTTGTAGTTTTACTTTGTGGCATAACATTGTTATTAAAATATTTTAAACACCTTTTACAGAGCTGAGTAAAAATTTTTAGAATTTCATATAAATTTTAGAATTTTATCTAGAAATGGGTACCTATAAATAATGTTAATACGTAAGAGTCTAACAATTTGGTGTGGATTAGTTTCAAAGCAAAGGAGAACAAAATATTGTCAGGACGCACACAACGTTTGTCGTAGTTTCAAATAGATGTGTACAAAAACACACTGTTTTGGAATAATTTTTTTTTGGCTGGGACAATAGTTAGAATTGCATCTTATCAATGTATTTTTCCAATTCGACTAGTAATTTGCTCAATGTAAAATTAAAAAATTCCGACAAGTATTTTACTTAAAAAAAAAACCTACTCATAGCTCCTAGCCGAATTTACTGCCTTTACTTTCTGCCAGGCTTGTTCAGCTAATATTCATAATTATTTTATTTTGGGGACATTTATTTATAGTTGTTTTAATTTTCGGAGACAGTAGTTTATCTTTGCTTCATGAGAAGTTAAGTAACGGCGAAGAAATTAATCAGGATCACAACGAAAAAAATCTAAACAAGATACTAAATCTGT
Source organism: Phasia obesa (assembly GCA_949628195.1). NCBI lineage: Eukaryota > Metazoa > Arthropoda > Insecta > Diptera > Tachinidae > Phasia > Phasia obesa. The sequence goes on along the minus strand of OX451219.1, from coordinate 18,920,129 downwards.
CATATTGTTACGAACGAAGAATTTATTTTTTTAAGCTTTGAAAAGAAATACGCAATAATTTTGAATGCAGTAGCAACAACCTTACTGGTCTAATTTGTTGCAATAGTGAATGAAAGAAACAACAGAGAACATCGCTAAACCTGCCTTAGTTGTGGTTGATGATCTTTCTAGAAATACCTCATATACAAACATTCATAAAAAACAAATATAAAAGTAGCGCAGACAGACGCGTATATAAATGTAAGTATAAAATGCTCACGCCCTTTCTCTTCAGCAAAAATGTAAACACGTGCATATTTACATAACTTCAGAAGACAGCAAAGATTCGCACACAAGTATGTACATAAATACAAGAATAAAAAAAGAAACCTGCTAGATTTTTCTCGAATAGCATATTCTAAGCGTTTTTGCTCGCCTTTAAAGAGAATTTCTGGTTTCCAGCGGCGTGGCAGTATTACTTGAAACGTGTAAGAGTTCAGTTGTCGTGTTTTTAAGAGAGTGTTAAACACTCTCTTTGTATTTGAAACACTGGTGTCCATAAAAGTTATTCAAAGCTGAATAAAAGCAATTACAAGAACCCTACGTATAGTAAAAATTTAACAATATGATAACTTATGTTCCTTTTGATAAGGATATACGGCAATTGTCCAGCCAATGGCCTTTTCGTGACCAATTGTTTATGCAAAAATATTATCAAACCAACCTCAACCAATCCAATTTTTTAGTGCTTCAATTATGGTTTATGTTTTTACTTATAATTATATTAAAAAGAGTTTCGTCCCTACTTAAATAGGCGCTGTAAACTATGCAGTACCTTTAACATATCCGCTTTCAAAATTAAAATGTGTAAAATTAAAATGTGGAAAAAGATATTTTTTGCGGAAAGAAAGTATCCCATATGGGACCAAGGATACTAAGGTACCTCCTCATAAAATTTTGTTAAAGTCCATCCAGTAGTTTTTACATGATGCGAACACAAACAGAAAGACAGAAAGACTGGAAATGAGTTTATTATATGTATATATTATATTAGTGTAGCTCGACATCGTAGGCATCCTGACAATATTTTGTTCGATTTTGCTTTAAAAGAAATCCACACCAAATTTCAGAGACCCTTTGTTTTATAGAGCATCAGTTATGATTTAAGTATTTTCTTTATATAACGGTACCCTTCGCTGGATAAATTTCTAAAATTTATATAAATTCGAGAGTTATTGTAAAGTTCTGTAAATAGTATTAAAAATATCCCGCTGACAAAAATATAAAGTGCTGTCAAGTTTACAGTGACTTTAAATCGATATTTTTGCGGAAAATTTACCCTGTATTTGAAAAAAGATACCAAGATACCTCCTCTCAAAATTTTATTAAAATTAATCCATACAAATAAAAATTCTAAGAATTTTTGTTTTGTATTCCATTTCGAGTACTATCTGCAGCAATAACATTTTCAAAAAAAATATTTCATGTACAGAAATTGTTCTGTTAGATTTTTTTATATGTATAGATTATAGGCTAAACGGGTATAGTCAGGGAAGGTCCAAAATGTCAACTGGAGTCTCAGGAATTTGTTTAGCCTTTTAGGAAATAATGGATTCAATGCTTAAACACCAGACAATCAAATAAAGCATAATATATAAATAGCCTAACATACCTTACCATCACAATTATAAAGCCCTTGTTATCATGAACTTTTAGTCCTTCATCTTCATCTGGAATTTCCAAGCATAAAGGGGTTAATTGACATTGAGAGGGTAGACATGGTTTGGTTATGTTTTTATCGAATTTTGTGCCATTTTGTAGGTTACCTTCTCTTCTGGGATGCCGCAGTCGAATTTTATCATTAAAGTCCTTTCCAAAAAATCCTGCACCTAAATGCTCGAGTTTTTCCTAAAATTTAATATTTTTCACAAACCAACTTTATTGGAATTTTTTTTTTGCTCCCTAATGATTTTGTAATCACATATTGAACTACCCTTCTAAAGCTATGAACGATTAAAACATTTTTTGTTGAACCTTAAATGGATTTTAATTTGTCGGTTCACCCACCCTAGACAAGTTAAATCTCAGTGACAGTAAAAATTAACATAATAAAGGAAATTAAAAAAAAAAATGTTCACACAGAAGAAGGTTTTTATTTCAACACAAAATTATATGCACTCAAACATCTGTGTGGTTTTGTGTTGTTTTAATAATAATTACACTAGACGGAATATTATTTAAATTAATTTAAAGTTTTGTAGAATAAAGAGAATTAAAATACACCAGAATACATATTACGTATTTGCTTTTTAATATCTGCAATTGCATTTTAATCATCGTTGGCTGCTGCAATGAAACAGGAATTTACATTAACTCGGTACTTTATAAATTATATATAAATTAAAGTCTTATTATGTCTACCATCAAATAGCGGCACAATGAAGCTGTGTGGAAAATAAAATCTTAAAAATTGTCGTGTGCAAGCAAACAGAAATTATTTAAGGCACTTTTTGGAAGCACAGACAGGGAAAAGGGGAAGGTATTTGATTCATTGACAAATTTTTGTTTAGGGAAAATTTTTAAAATTTATCAATATCCTTAAATATTTAAACATTATATGCAAATTTTTCCAATTCGAAGTTAATTTCGGAAATTCGAACTTAATTTCGAATGTTCCAAACTAAAGTGTAGGAACATCCTTGAATATTTAAACATTATGTGCAATTTTTGCAAGTTCAAAATTAATTTCGAAAATTCGAACCTAATTTCGAAAATTCGAACTTAATTTTGAAAGTTTAAATCTACAATTCAGGAACATCCTTGCTTCTTTAAACAGTTTATGCTACTTTAACAAATTCGAAATTAATTTCGAAAATTCGAATTCAATTTTGAAAGTTCAAAATTATGACGAAATAAAAATAAAATCATTGCTAGCATGCAGTTTTTGTTATACAAACCAAAATTTTTTTTAAATTTTCTTGTCTACAACTTATAAATTCATATTATACAAAATTAAATTTAAAAGTTTTTCATTTTCGAAAATTCGAACCTAATTTCGAAAGTTTAAAACTAAAATTAAGCAATATCCATTCTGCTTTAAAGATTTTATGCCTAAATAATTAATTTATTCATTTAAAAATAATTCAAATAAAATTCATATAAGATTTTAGGCAACTTTTGCAAATTCGAACTTAATTTCGAAAGTTGATAATTATGACGAAATAAATTAAAATCATTGCTAGCATTCAGTTTTTGTTATACAAACCAAAATTTTTATGGTTTTCTTGTTTACAACTTAAAAATTAATAATATACAAAATTAAATTTAAAAATTTTTCATATTTGAAAATTCGAACTTAATTTCGAGAGTTTAAAACTAAAATTTAGCACTTTCCTCGCTTCTTAAAACATTTTATGCGCCTTTTGCAAATTCGAAATTAATTTCGAAAATTCGAACTTAATTTCGAAAGTTGAAAATTATGACGAAATAAATTAAAATCATTGCTAGCATTCAGGTTTTGTTATACAAACCAAAATTTTTATGGTTTTCTTGTTTACAACTTAAAAATTCATAATATGTAAAATTAAATTTAAAAGTTTTTCATATTCCAAAATTCGAACTTAATTTCGAGAGTTTAAAACTAAAATTTAGCAATATCCTTGCTTCTTAAAACATTTTATGCAACTTTAGCAAATTCGAAATTTATTTCGAAAATTCGAACTTTATTTCGAAAGTTGTAAATTATGACGAAATAAATTAAAATCGTTGCTAGCATTCAGTTTTTGTTATACAAACCAAAATTTTTATGGTTTTCTTGTTTACAACTTAAAAATTCATAATATGCAAAATTAAATTTAAAAGTTTTTCATATTCGAAAATTCGAACTTAATTTCGAGAGTTTAAAACTAAAATTTAGCAATATCCTTGCTTCTTACAACATTTTATGCAACTTTTGCAAATTCGAAACTAATTTCGAAAATTCGAACTTAATTTCGAAAGTTGAAAATTATGACGAAACAAATTGAAATCAATGCTAGCATTCAGTTTTTGTTATACAAACCAAAACTTTTATAATTTTCTTGTTTAAAACTTCATAATATACAAAATTAAATTCAAAGTTTTCCTTTAGCCTTATCTATAATTTATGCACATTTTCTTACTTAAAACTTTTTATCTCAGAAATACTTAAGAAACAAAGTATTTAATGTAGCAAAAATATGGTAGTTAATTTGTCCATTTAATGCAGCAAAAAAGAAAATACGTTTTAAACTATGTTGTTTGAAATTCTTGCTACTAAAAATTCTAAGAACTGGACTATTAACTAAAGTTAATTAGAATTGTTGTTGAAAGGTTAACAGGTCCCTAAAGGAAAATATGCATTTTTTGTTGCCCTTCGATGAGGCACGAGTTTAGTTTAAGGATTCATTTAGTGGGTTTTCCAATAGTAAAAAACACAAGTCAATAAAAGTAAAAGCGTGCAGCAGCTCTACCAACTAAAAGTTTTTCTTTTATCAGCATGACTTTTTAAATGTTAACATCTACCAATTCCATTTGAAAAACCCTCTATAACCACAAGTAAACATAACCACTACCAGGAGTATGAAAATTCAATTTACTTACTAACATGTGCAGCTCGTATGTACTGACTTCAAAGAAATCAAATATTACACATTTAACAAAAAACAAAAAATTATAAAAAAAACTAAATTTATAACAATGTGGGTTGAATTATTTTTTTTTGTAAAATGCAGTGGCGAACATTTACTAAAACTCTTTGCTTTAATTGCAAAAGTATGTAAAAGTTTCTCTCAAGTACTTAATACTCTAAGCCGTGTAAATTTTTAGTGACATTGTAATAAATGTTTTGTTTAAATTGTTGTTTGTTAATTTTTCAAATATGTATGTCATGCTATTGTGGCTGTTGAGGAGTCTGTTATGCTTTTGATTAATTGGTATTGTAAAACACAAATTTGATACAGCAATTGGTTTTTCTATTTTTTTTTGTACCCCTGCAAGGACATTTGATATGGCATAGAAAATTAATTATTTTTTGTAATTATTATTTATTAAGCATTTATAATACGCCCAAATGACATTAAACTCGAAAGTATCAATGATACGGCTTTCTAAAGAGCTTTCTTTAAGGTTTGGCGAAGTTAAATCGCGTAAGCAAAAACGTAAGTTCTAAATAATGATTGTTAATTATTGGCAATATCGCGACAAAACGCTACATCGGATGGTTAAAATAAAAGGGCCGATGTTGAATGTGTACCACACCTAAACGTCAAGTTTTTTTTTCTGAATTTAATTTGACATTTCTTAATTTCAGACTAACTCAATTTGAACCATAGAAAGATATAACGAGTGATTTTTTAAGAGCTTGAGAACTTTTTTTTTTTTAAAAACGCATAAAATTTGCAAAATCTCATCGGTTCTTTATTTGAAACGTTAGATTGGTCCATGACATTTACTTTTTGAAGATAATTTCATTTAAATGTTGACCGCGGCTGCGTCTTAGGTGGTCCATTCGGAAAGTCCAATTTTGGGCAACTTTTTCGAGCATTTCGGCCGGAATAGCCCGAATTTCTTCGGAAATGTTGTCTTCCAAAGCTGGAATAGTTGCTGGCTTATTTCTGTAGACTTTAGACTTGACGTAGCCCCACAAAAAATAGTCTAAAGGCGTCAAATCGCATGATCTTGGTGGCCAACTTACCGGTCCATTTCTTGAGATGAATTGTTCTCCGAAGTTTTCCCTCAAAATGGCCGTAGAATCGCGAGCTGTGTGGCATGTAGCGCCATCTTGTTGAAACCACATGTCAACCAAGTTCAGTTGTTCCATTTTTGGCAACAAAAAGTTTGTTAGCATCGAACGATAGCGATCGCCATTCACCGTAACGTTGCGTCCAACAGCATCTTTGAAAAAATACGGTCCAATGATTCCACCAGCGTACAAACCACACCAAACAGTGCATTTTTCGGGATGCATGGGCAGTTCTTGAACGGCTTCTGGTTGCTCTTCACTCCAAATGCGGCAATTTTGCTTATTTACGTAGCCATTCAACCAGAAATGAGCCTCATCGCTGAACAAAATTTGTCGATAAAACACATTTCGAACCGAACACTGATTTTGGTAATAAAATTCAATGATTTGCAAGCGTTGTTCGTTAGTAAGTCTATTCATGATGAAATGTCAAAGCATACTGAGCATCTTTCTCTTTGGCACCATGTCTGAAATCTCACGTGATCTGTCAAATACTAATGCATGAAAATCCTAACCTCAAAAAAATCACCCATTACAATCAAGCAACATGTTAAAGTTATGCAGGCTTATTATGAAATTTTCGAAGAAAATCATCTTTATTGATGAGGCACATTTTAACCTCAGAGTGGTGCGTTTATGGGCTGGCCGCATTATCGTGCTGTATTTTTTCCAAAATGAGGCCAGTCAGGCAGTTACTGTGAATGGTGTTCGCTATCGTGAGATGATAACGAACTTTTTATGTCCCGAAACGGAAGATGTGGATGTGGACGATATGTGGTTTCAACAGGACGGTGCCACTTGTCACAGAGCTAACGAAACAATGGCTCTTTTGCAGGACAAATTCAATGGCCGTGTTATCTCACGTGGTGGCTATGTCAATTGGATGCCAGGATCATGTGATTTGACACCGTTGGATTTTTTTCGTTGGAGTTATTTGAAAGAAAATGTGTACGTCGATAAGCTAGCAACAATTCAAGAGTTAAAGGATGATATAATTCGGCACATTAACGGCAATAAACTTCAATTATGAGTCAGCGCCATCGAAAATTTGGAGCATCGGATGGGGGTGTGCCGATTGTCCGATATTTTGTTCCATACATAATTGAACCATACCAATATTTATTATTAAAATAAAAAGAAATGACAATAATTTCCTAAATAATTTGTGTTTTATACAAAATCAAAAACTGCCCTTAAAGTTCAACCACCCTTTATTAAAACTGTAATAATATAAAAAACTGCTTTTTATAGAGGTATAGAAATTTAAGTTGCAATAAAACAACGATGGATTATTCGATTGACATGAATTTTATTTATCCGAAAGATAATCTTGTGGCATTACATTTTAAATGTGATTTCTGGCATATGACCGCCACGGCTGGCGCGGATATAGAACAATCTGGACGTCCAATTTTCGATGACTTTTTCCAACATTTGTGGCGGTATATCGGCAATAAAACGGCGAATGTTGTCTTTCAAATGGTCAGGCGTTTGTGGCTTATCCGCATAAAGCAATGACTTTACATAGCCCCACAGAAAGTAGCGGTGTCAAATCACAAGATCTTGGAGGCAAATTCACAGGTCCAAAACGTGAAATTAGGCGGTCACCAAACGTGTCTTTCAATAAATCTATTGTGGCACGAGCTGTATGACATGTTGCGCCGTCTTGTTGAAACCACATCTCCTGGACATCATGGTTATTCAATTCTGGAATGAAAAAGTTAGTAATCATGGCTCTATACCGATCACCATTGACTGTAACGTTCTGGCCACCATGGTTTTTGAAAAAGTACGGACCAATGATTCTCCACCAGCCCATAAAGCGCACCAAACAGTCAGTTTTTCTGGAGATAACGGTGTTTCGACATACACTTCAGGATTACCTTCACTCCAAATGCGGCAGTTTTGTTTGTTGACGTAGCCATTCAACCAGAAGTGCGCTTCATCGCTAAACAAAATTCGCTTGTGAAAATCGGGAACAACGGTAATCTCGTTTTGGGCCCATTCGACGAATCTACGCCTTACTTGTTGATCGTTTGGCTTCAATTCTTGCACGAGTTGGATTTTTTAAGCACGCAAACCAAGATCCTTCCGCAAAATATTCCATAAAGTGGATGGACACAGATCCAATTCCTGTGCTCGATGGCGGATGGACTCATTCGGGTCTTCCTCAATGCTACGCTCTACAGCAGCAATAGCTTCTTCTGTACGCACCGTACGGCGTCTCTGGGGATGCGAGTTATCAATAAGAGTATACTTGGTGCGCAAACGTTCCATGGTTAATCGAATTAACTGCTCTGTTGGGCGATTTTGTCGATGATAAAATGGACGTAGTGCGCGATACGTTTTCCGCACAGAACCATTATTTTCGAAATAAAATTGCACTATTTGCAAGCATTGTTCAGGCGTGAGTCTATTCATGATGAATTGCCAAACCAAACTGAGAATAAATCACTTGACAGCTGTTAAATCGGTCACCATCTTGAAAAGTAATGCCAACTTAAATTTCTATACCTCTATAAAAAAAAACAGCTTATACTTGTTAAAGGTACCATTTCATATTTGAAAAGCTATTAAATGCTAAGCTGAACCCAATTTTGTCAGGACTCACACAACGTGTGTGGGCGCAGCTAGTATAAACTAAATTTAAATTAAGGTACTTCACAAAATTTTATTAAAATACATCGAGTAGTTTTTACGTGATGCGTACACAAACACACAGAAAGACATACAGACCGAAAGGAAAAAAGTTACTGCTTTATTATATGTATAGATAAAATTGTAATTAAAAACATCATTATTTTTTATCAACTTCACAACTCTTACTTTACTTACTTAAATGCCTTTGAAGTTACTGCCTAAAACTAGTCTAAGAATAACTAAATTGTACTAAACATTTACACGAAAAACTTACTTTGTTAGTTATTAGCTAAAGTGTTAAACATTACCAAGAGCTAACAATAGGCATACAAACAAGAAAAAAACAACATAAAAAAGCCTAAAAATAAGCCAAAAAACCATTCAAATTAAGTTTGAAATGCAGTCGTGGCGCCTTAAGGTATGCTACAAATAACTCAAATGTGTTAATTTAAGTATTATTCACAAGATTTTTATTTTATTATATTGTTCTTCTTGTAATACTTACATTCATTTAAAAACAAAAAATAATTCATTGTGAAAACCCACATAACATATGGGTAGAAAAAATTATTTTATATTAAAATCGTTAAAACAACAAATTTAGTTCCTAAAATGTTTGCTGGGTGGTTGTGTTGAGCTTTTGTTTACATCGCCACAACATTTTTACACAAAGCTATAAATGTATTTTTTTTTTGTTTTAACAAATATACATTTGTATTAGTGTTAGTTGGCTAATTTACATATTTGTACATACACATGGATGTATGTATGTATGTGTGTGTGCTTGTGTAATATTGTTGGCTCATATGTAGATTCGTATACCTATTGTATGCATAAAATATAAAAAAACTCTTCCCTTTCAGCCGCTCTTACATTGTGCTTCTGTGTATTTGTGTTAATATTTTTATATGCGCTTAGTGTTCTTAAGGGAATAAGTGCGTGTCGTTGCAAAAGCCCAGGAAAATATTAAAACACAGTATATTATACGATAATCTCATTTTTCTATTTTTTATGCAAAAAAAAAAAACTTTAACAACGACAGCCACAACTATAACAACAACAACAACAATAGCAAAAAACAAAAACAAGTTACCAACACGAACGTGCTGGTTTGTTAAGTATAACTAAGAGGCTTTGACGTCAACAAAACCACAGAAAAATAAAAAAATAATTTTTTGTTTTTAAAAAAGTTATTTTCGTTATTTCTCTTTTCTCGTCGGTAAAAGTGTTATTGTTGTTGACTTTAGTGAAATTTTAAGTTTTGTTATTCTTTACTAAATACCCAGAAGTAGTTTTGTTTAACTTTGCTTATGTTAAGCGCATTTTACAGATTTTCCACCATTTATTTGAAATTATTTGTTTAAAGACTATAAACAAATTATGGACTGATTTTAAAAATCAAGAAAACAAAAACATAAAAAAGGATAAAAACGAGAAAAAGTAGAAAAAGTAGAATGCTTAATTCGAAAAATATTATTATTATAAGGGTCAAAAAATAATTTATTTTTTAAAAAATCTAGATTTTTTTCTAAATCTATAATTTTTTTAATTAGATCCAATTTCTTTGTAAAAACATTCCTACAAATTCAGAGAAATTTTTTTATTATATTTTTCTTCACATAACTTTCCAAAATATATTCAATTTATTGTAGGAAAAATTATTCTAAAGAAAAACCAACTTGGAAATGAAAAAATTTTATATACAAAAAAAATTTATATAAAAAATACCAAAATGTTGAAGAAGAAAAATTTTTCTGAGGAAAGTTCATTAAAAAAATTTCTGTATATGAGAAATTAATGTAATTTACGTTGAATCAGAGAAAGTTTCTATTAAATATTCTCTGTGGCTAAACAAAATTCTTTCAAAAAGTTCGATCGCAAATGTATCTATGTAAAGGTTATTTTCATATAGACAAACTCTAAAAAAATTTACTGAATAATTCTTGAAATAAAAGCATTTTCTATAGAAAAAATTTCTATCGATTAGATACCACTACAACAACAAAACTTTTATAGGATAGTTTCCTATTTGGTAGGGAAATTTTCTTTTTAAAAAAAATTCTAATAGGGTAATTTCTTACGAACTAAAAAAATTTTAATTAGTTTTATTTCTTATAAAATACAAAAATTTCTACTAGAAAAATTCTCTATAAATTAGAAAAATTTTCTGTTACGAAAATTCTCTATAAATTAGATAAATTTTCTATTAGAAAAAATCTCTTATTAGAGAAATTTTCTATTAGAAAAATTCTCTATAAATTTCCATTAATTTTCTATTAGAAAAATTCTCTATGAATTAGACAATTTTCTGTTAGAGAAATTTTTTATTGCAAAAATTCTCTTAGAGAAATTTTCTATGAGAAAAATTCTTTATAAATTAGAGAAATTTTCTCTAAGAAAAATTTTCTATAAATTAGAGAAAGTAACTATAAATTAGATAACATTTTTTATTATAAAATTCTCTCTAAATTAGAGAAATCTTCTACTTAAAAATTCTCTATAATTCGAGAAATTTTAAATTAGGAAAATTTTTTTATAAATGAGTTAAATTTTCTATTAAAAAAAGTTTACTTAAATTAGATAAAATTTTTATTAAAATAATTGCCTATAAAGTAGAGAAATTTTCCATTAGAGAAATTTTCTATAAAATAAAACAATTTTCTATTAGAAAAATTCTCCATAAATTACAGAAATTTTCTATTAGAAAAATTCTCTATAAATTAGAAATATTTTCTATTAGAGAAATTCTCTGTAAATTTAATTTTCTACTAATTTTCTATTAGAAAAATTCTCTATGATTTAGATAATTTTCTGCTAGAGATTTTATTTTTAAATTCTCTAAAAATTAGAGAAATTTTCTATGAGAAAAAATTTGTTATCATAAAATTCGCTATAAATTAGAGAAATATTCTCTATAAATTAGAGATTTTCTTTATTTGGAAAATTTTTTATAAATGAGATAAATTTTTTATTAGAAAAATTTCTTACATTAGAAAATTCTTTTATTAAAATAATTCTCTATAAAGTAGGAAATTTTTCAATTGGTTAAATTCTCTATAAAATAAAACAATTTGCTATTAGAAAAAATCTCTATAAATTACAGTAATTTTCTATTACAAAATTTCTCTACAAATTAGAGAAATTTTCTATTAGAAAATTCTCTATAAATTAGAGAAATTTTCTATTAAAAAAATTCAGTATAAATTAGAGAAATTTTCTATTAGAAACATTTTCTATAAATTAGAGAAATATTCTATTAGAAAAATTCTCTATTAATTAGAGAAATTTTCCATTAGAAAAATTCTCTATATATTAGAGAAATTTTCTATTAGAAAAATTCTCTATAAATTAGAGAAATTTTCTATTAGAAAAACTCTCTATAAATTATTATTTTCTATGAGAAAAATTCTCTAATATTAGAGAAATTTTCTATGAGAAAAATTCTTTATAAATTAGAGAAATTTTCTATGAGAAAAATTCTGTATAAATTAGAGAAATTTTCTATGAGAAAAATTCTCTATAAATTAGAGAAATTTTCTATGAGAAAAATTCTCTATAAATTAGAGAAATTTTCTATTAGAAAAACTCTCTATAAATTATTTTCTATGAGAAAACTTCTCTAATATTAGAGAAATTTTCTATGAGAAAACTTCTCTAATATTAGAGAAATTTTCTATGAGAAAAATTCTCTAATATTAGAGAAATTTTCTATGAGAAAAATTATCTAATATTAGAGAAAAATTCTCTAATATTAGAGAATTTTTCTATCATAAAAATTATCTATAAATTAGAGAAATTTTCTATCATAAAAATTCTCTTTAAATTAGAGAAATTTTCTATTAGAAAAATTCTCTATAAATTAGAGAAATTTTCTATTAGAAAAATTCTCTATAAATTAGAGAAATTTTCTATTAGAAAAATTCTCTATAAATTAGAGAAATTTTCTATTAGAAAAATTCTCTAAGGAATAGAGAAATTTTTCTTTAAAAAAAATTCGCTATAAATTACAGGAATTTTCTATTAGATGAATTCTCTACAGATTAGAAAAATTTTCTATTAGAAAAATTCTCTAAAAAGTAGAGAAATTTTGTATTAGAGAAATTATATAAAAATTAGAGAAATATTCTTCTTTTCGGGAATTCGTCTTAATGAATTATTCTTGCTCAAGTTGCATAAAAGACTTAATTGAATGTATGATTTTGTCTGTCTTTATTTGTGTTCGCATCACGTAAAAACTACGGAATGGATTTTAACAAAATTTGGAATACGTTAGTATTCCATTTCCAATATAGAATATTTTTTTCCGTTATTTTCTGTTGTTTCCAAGAGAAAGTGGAGAAAAAGCAATGCGTATTTAAAGCTACTGCATACTTTAGGACATCTTTTATTTTTGAAAGCGGTACATTTTAGGCAATGTTGTGCAACAGATAGTGCTGCATTAAAATAATTAGTAACTCATTTGCTGTCTGTCTTTTACAAAGCTTTGCAATAATTTTTGGAATTTTATATAAATTTTATCTAGGGGGGGTACCTTCATATAAAGTAAATACGTAAGAGTCTTAAAATTTGGTGTGGATTACTTTTCGAACAAAATATTGTCAGGACACACACAACGTGGTTGAGCTCAGCAAGTCATGCTATAAATTCATTTAATTTCTCAATTCATTCTTAATCATTTAATTTTTTTCTCAATGTTAGCAATAGTAATCCACTACCACTCAATATTTGCTTTCTTTAATATATAACTGCTATTATTCATTTTGTAATTTAGGTAATTGGTAGGCATTTGTTATTTTCTGGAAGATATATTAACGAAGACAGAACATGCCCATATAAATCTTAGTACGTTTCCTAACTATGCTCCTTCATTTTTGCTTTTTCTTCTGTTATACTTACTCAATAGCTTTGCTATTCCTTTATGCCTTTAGTACATTCATGTCATGGCGAAAGTGTAATTACTATCCTTTACTTTTCAAATAATCTGGGAAAGGAAGATGAGTCTTAATAAAATATATAATTTATGTGCTGACATACATAAAATATTTATTCAGCAACTTAAGAATTATTAGGATAAATAAACTATACAAAGGTCGAGACCTGTGACTTCTCCTACACCCCAAAGTAAGCGACAATATTTTACAATACAAAATATTTATTCGGAGAAATGTAGTACAAAATGATATATTTGAAAACATTAAGGTTTACATCATCATTTTTATTATTTCATTTTTCAAACTGCCCTAAAGTTATTAACCTTATGATTAACTATCATTCTCTTCAACTTTTTTATTTATAGGTTTTCTTTGCAGACAAAAAAGCATACACATGTTATCTACCCAAAAAAAAAAAGGAATCTTGTCAAATAAAGTTTTATGTTAATCTTGGTTGTTTGCTATTGTGACCGTAAACACCCAACTCACATTAACAGCTTGTGCTAGAAATTCTATTTACAAATGCTTTTTGTTACACAGCCTTGTCATATAACTCACAGGCTATAAAATAAAAAAGTTCTTTAGTACAGACATGTGTTTTCATAAATTAAGTCAAGGTTTATAATGATAATAAAATACAAAGGATATCATTAATTTTTTCCTTCTCTTCTTTATGCTTCTACTACTGACTCATTAGGTTTAACTAAATTAAAGGTAAAGTATAAATAATTTATGTTAACACAGGAAGGATAGAAAAAAAAATAATGATTTACTGTCACTCATTTTCGTTAATTAAATATTTTCCAACAACTTTCTTAAGAATTAACAATAATATTCTCTGAAATATATTCAAAGGAAATTTGAAAAAAAAATTTAGTCCTCTACTGATTAAACCAATGAGGTTTTCATATAATGTTAGTACAGTCGTGTAAGTTTCCCGTCTTATTTTTAAACCCCTATTTTACAACAGCGGTATTTGTGTTAGTTGGACCACTTCAAATATAATTCAATAATATAAAACTTATTTAACCTTCGTCAGTTATAGGTATTTTTTATACTAAAATTGCCTGGTCAATTAAAAAAAGATCGCCAATCGTGATATTTCTTCTAAAAAAAATAACTCGCCAATAGAAAAGTTTTATTCCAAAAAATGATCAGCCCAATCGACAAATTTGTTCTAAAAAATAACTTTGCAGTCTAGAGATTTCAGAAAATCTCTCCAATCAATATTTAAAAAAATATCGTCAGTGGAGAGATATTTTTGTAACAAAAAAATATCTCGCCAGTCGAGATATTTTTTCTGACCAAAGAAATTTTTCTAACAAAAAAATATATCTACAATCGAGAGAAATTTCTTCTATCAAAAAATATCTTGCCAGGCGAGAGAGACTTTTTCTAACAAAGAATAATATCTCGCCAGTCATGAGATTTTGTTCTAAAACAAATAACTTTTCAATCCAGAAATTTTTTCTATTAAAACAAATATCACGCCAGTTGAGAATATTTTTCTATCAAAAAAAAAAATATCTCTCGAGTCGAAAATATTTTTTGCTCTCAATAAAATATATCTCGCCAGTCGAGAATATTTTTCTCTCAATAAAATATTTCTCGCCAGTCGATAATATTTTTCTCTCAATAAAAAATATATCGCCAGTCGAGAATATTTTTTTCTCAATAAAAAAAATCTCGCCAGTCGAGAATACTTTTCTCTCAATAAAAAGTATCTCGCCAGTCGAGAATACTTTTCTCTCAATAAAAAGTATCTCGCCAGTCGAGAATATATTTATCTCAATAAAAAATATCTGGCCAGTCGAGAATATTTTTCTCTCAATAAAAAATATCTCGCCAATCGAGAATATTTTTATATCAAAAAAATATCTTGCCCGTCGAGAATATTTTTCTATAAAAAAAATATCTCTACAGTCGAGAATATTTTTCTTTTAACAAAAATATCGCGCCAGTGGTGAATATTTTGCTCTCAATAAAAAATATCTCGCCAGTCGAGAATATTTTTCTCTCAATAAAAAATATTTCGTCAGTCGAGAATATTTTTTTCTCAATAAAAAAAATCTCGCCAGTCGAAAATATTTTTCTCTCAATAAAAAATATCTCGCCCGTCGAGAATATATTTCTCTCAATAAAAGATATATCGTCAGTCGAGAATTTTTTTCTATAAAAAAAATATCTCACCAGTAGAAAATGTCTTTCTATCGCCAGTCGAGAATTTTTTTCGACAAAAAAAAAATATTTCGACAATCAAGATTTTTTTTTTCTATTAACAAAAAAAAAATATATTGCCAATAGAGAATGTCTATCTATAAAAAATATATCTAGCCAGTCAAGAGATTTTTCTATTAAAAAATATCTCGCCAGTTGAGAGAGATTTTTTCTAACAAAAAGATTCTTTCAATAAAAAATCTTTGTTCATTCTAATGATTTTTTTAATTAAATATATCTCTATAGGAGAAAGATAATTTCTATCAAGAAATTTTTCGTTAACCGAGAGATTATGCTTTACAAAAAAATGTCTCGCCAAACGAAAGATCTTTCTTTATGAAAAAAATATCACGTCAATCATTAGATTTTTCTTTATGAAAAAAAATTTACACCTCAATCGAGAGATGTGTCTTTAGAAAAAATGCCTAATCAAGTGAAAGATTTTTCTTTATAATAAAAAATTCTCTTCAATCGAGAGATTTTCGTTATGAAAAATACCTCGTCAATCGACAAATTTTTCTTTATGAAAAAATGCATCGTCTAACGACAGATTTTTCTTAATGGAACAAAATTTATGAAAAAAAAATGCATTGTCAATCTAGAGATTTTTCTGTAGAAATGTTTCGTTAACCGAGAGATTTTTCTTTACGAAAAAAATTTATCTTCAAGCGAGAGATTTTTCTTTGTGAAAAATGCATCGTCAAACGAGAGATTTTTCTTAATGGAAAAAATTTTTCGTCAATCGAGAGATTTTTATTTATGAAAAAAAAAATCCCTTTAATCGTAAGATTTTTCTTTATGAAATAAATGTCTCTTCAATCGACAGATTTTTCTTTATAAAAAAAGTCTCGTCAATCGAGAGATTTTTCTTTACGAAAAATTTGTTAGGAGTTTTTTTTATGAAAAAAATGTCGTGTAATTTATTGATTTTTCATTATTAAAATAATGTCTGTTCATTCAAGAGACTTCTTTTTTATAAAATATATAGATATCCCGTCAATAGAAATATTTTTATTATCAATCCATACATTGTTTCTAAAAAAAAAAATTCTCATCAATCAAGAGATTTTCTATAAAAAGTAGGTTATGAATCATTAATTTTTTAAACATTAAAATTAAAACTACAACTAAAAGTCAAAGTCAAAGATTTTTTCTATAGAAACTTACAAGTAATTTTTTTTTTCTAGAAAAAAAAACATCAGGGTTAGTCAAGTTCCTTTTTTCTTCAAAAAAAAAAATGTCTTCCTTTAAAACTACCTAAATAAAATGTCTATGTAAGGCAAAAATTCAATGTCATTAATGCTACGCATAAAATTACATTTTAAATTTAGAAAATATATGGAAAAACAACTTAATATTAGCTTTTTTGTTAAGAACACACATGCTAAAAATAAATATACTCTTAGCAGACTTACAAGAATAAAAAATCCTGATATGAAATTACAATAAAATCCTTATCATACACGTACTTAAGTGTTGCTTGCTTCTACAAGTCAATATTGAAAAGACAATCTAGGCATTAGAAGATATGCTTAAGGGAATTTTATTAGTTTAATATTAAAGCCAAACAAGACCAAAAAAAGAAAACAAAATCTAAATATCTAACAACAAGAAAATTCTCTTTGTATAGGTTATACTAAAATAAACTCAGTAATAGATACAAACACATACTCGTTTTATTACACATGTACACACAATAGATACTTGTATTCAAAAAACAAATATTTATTTAGTTTTCGATACAAAAAAAAAGAAGACATCACAACACAAAGAAACAGTTTGCAAATTGAGACATATCGATGTGTTGGTATTGTTTCTCTTTGCTCCTTTTTTGGTTGTGTCTTGTAACTTGTTATACATCTTTTTAAAAACACATACATACATACATACATACATGTTGGTATATTGCATGGAGCTAAGACAAGCGGTATCTGTGAATTATATATGAAGCTTTTGCATGTTTCTTTATTAAAGATGTGGGTTCTAATTGTAATTTAGTTGTTGGTTTTCCGATTTTTACATTAACAGCTTTTTTTGTTTGTGTCTTTGGATGTATGAGTGTGTCCTTGTTCACTTGGCAGTTATTAAAAAAAAAAAAAACAATGTAAAATCGTTTGAATTTATTAACTTTAATTGAGTTTAGCAGTAGCTTACCTACAAGGCAGAGAGTACAAATCTTATTCTTGCACTGGCAAGTTTCTAAGTGAAATAGTTTCATTTTTATCATCATATATGAATGAAAGTAGCTGTGCCCGCCACACGTCGTAGGCATCCTGACAATATGTTGCTCGATTTTGCCTTGAAAGTAAAGCACACCTCAAATTTTAAGACTTTATAGTGCTGTTCAGTTATGGTTTATATATTTTCTTTATAGAGAGATGTGATCAAGATTAACTACGGCACCTAGCCGCATCACGAACTCTTAAGTATTATCTGGTCGCCAGTGTGAAATCACTACAATCGATTAGCACAAGACTCCATAAAAGTAAGGTATTCGTAAATTTCCTGTGGGCTATCAGAAATTATTGAGGAACGAAGGTGGTCGGAAAGGGATCCATGAAGTTAGTGGTCTGCTTCGGTCTGTCCCTAATCAGTCCTGGAAAAAGATAGGGAGGATTGCAGAGTCTCACTGATAATTTGGCCCAGAGTGGAACAAGAAAAACCTATGTTATTTCTGGGTTTGGTCAGAAAAGTTCTAAGAGTCTTGATAGGTATGATCACTGACCATTATGATATTAGAGTAAGAACCAGTACATGGCTTACCGGTAGATTTGAATTTCTATAGGATTTGCGAGAACAAACAGGAGTTGAAAACTATTGAGCAAATTTTGTGACACTGCCCTGCCGCTGATTTAGATGGTTATGTGAAAATTTTTTTGATGGGCTAGAAGTACCCCCGGGGGTTCCAATTGTCACTGCAGTAATGGCAAATGCTTTGACGCGGTTCACTCGGGGAAAATAGGGGCACCAGACGCTAGGGTTCCTAGAGCCTAAATCTGGAAGAAAAGGTCTGTTGTTTTAACACGGGTCCTCTGCGAGGCCTGACCAGTGCCCAAAGGACTGGTACCACGGGAATCGGTGGCCCCACAGAGAGCCTATCCTCTCTGTGACCGGTTATTAGCGAGGTCCCCTTCGGGGGTACACGTGGTGGTTGTGGTTTAAGATCGATTTATGTAGATGTGGTGCAAGGTCGATCAAGTGTGCTGTTGCACTCTCAACAGACGGAGTTTGGATAGTCTCCAAACCCCTAAGCAAGAGGTTATAATATGGATCTAGGCTTGCCTTGGAAAGGCTTGCCATATTGTATAAATTGCTACTCATTGTGACTGTATGCACACAAATTGCGATTGGTGGCAATCGTAAAGTGTTGTTATACTACACAATGGGGGCGCTAGTCTACGTCTTTATTTCACTCGGTGTTAAGAGCACCGTGGGATAAAGCCATCGTGGCAGGAGCCCACGTTAATCTTGAACACATCTGATGGGCTAGAAGACATCGCTCGGTGCATCCTTTAGGATATTGTCGGCTTCGTCAAGGCAATCGGTTGGTTAAGTAATAGGTTAAGATAGCAGGACGCACATAGTTTTCCCTTTTTTTCCTTTAAAGAGAAGTAACACTCAGACAATTAAGGCCTATATTAACTGTGTTACTTGATTTGGCAAGAATTTGCAAGAAAATATAGCAGATGGTTAGGGTAATAGTAATGCTTCACTTGTGGCAACACTGCAATTGCGTTTTAAGATTATATTTAGAACAGTGTTTCAGAGCCTCTGGTGTTATCTACGCATATTGGTTTGAAGCTAGCATAGTCAATTTATAATTATTTTACTACGCCTCGGATTTAGTGCCATGTGGTAATACCTGCGAAGGAGTTCGCTCTCTCTAATATGTATTATTATAAAGAGAATTAATACATATCAGAAAAATTGATGTTGCCACGGCTGAGTATTGAACTCGTGAGCATGCTTTAGTAGTCAACGTGCTAACCACATGAGCTACACTTTGCTAGCTGCAGGGTATAACAATAAAACCTCTGGAGCTCCGTTTGTATGTAGAGCCCTTCTTACGATAACCTAACCTCTCGTTCTGATACAGCATTATAAATTCTCTAGTTTGATATTAAAAAAAAAAAACAACCAAATACAGAATTGTTTATGTTTGTAACTCAATAAATTCTTACACGCAGTCATTCCTTAATCGTTTATCTTAACTTTTTTCACCGTCTGTCTACCTTCACTACAGCATTAGTTCATGGAAACAAAGATCAAGTACCTTAAAAACATATTAAGGGAAATTTATTATTATTTTTATGGTAAGGAAAAAATATGAACGAATATCAAGATGATTTAATGCAGAACGTGAAGCCAAATATACAGACGGACAGACGGACATATCTATATTGCATTAACATTATTGTATTGCTATGTATTTTTTATTGTAATTATTTATGCAAGTGGATATTTTTGGTAAACAACTAAAAATATATCAAGAAATATCAAAAGTCATAAATAATAAACATAAAAAAACAGCAACAAAAAAATTCCAAGGAGAAAAAATTTAAGTGTAAAACGAAATAATAAATAAACAAGTGCACATGTGTGTATGTGTGTGTGTGGAAGAAAATGCATATGTTTTGTTAACACTAAGGGCTGAGATCGAACACTCTGGTGGCCATGTTACACAGGGATGGGCACTCTAAGTATTACTAATATCAAGCTGCTGTAGCAACCAAACGACTAATGACTACCTGCTCATTTTAGCACTAGTATCCCTTGTCAATCCTACGGAAACATATTGCTTAACGTTGCAGTTAAATAAGTGTTATCGAACTGGAAACAAGATGCTTGTACATCGACAATTATATGTTGCCATGATACTGTTAGCATCACAAAACGACAGTGGAGGTGGTGACATTCCAGGTAATTGTTTGAATGCTTTAATACTAAAAGATAACTTAAACCTCGCAATTGAATGGGTGAAAAATCCTAATGTATCTGCTTGTAGCAAGGTACGCATAAACAAATTGTAATAAAAATATATTTAAGATTAAATACCTCCACAAAACGCAAAATATGCCTTGCAAGAGCAAATGTGCTAAAGATAATTGCACATTGGTGGCGAGCTGGAAAATTTTGGTATTTTTTTAATCAAAAATTTTCTACGTTTCACCAATATGTGGCCACGCAAATAAAAAGAGGGTAAGAGGGTAAATTTTAAAAGAGAGCCGTTTGAAGTTTAGCCTTTTTTCAAACTGTTTTACCGATTTTTCATTATGATTATGAATAAACTCCAGTGGGACTGGTAACACTTCCATTCGATTTCTCACTGAATTTTACCCTCAATTAAAATAAAAAGCTTAAGCCTTTAAATAGGTTCACTGAAAGACTTTAAAAGTTAAAAAAAAAAATTGGGAAAATATTATATTTTTTTCCATACTCGTCTTACATACAGAAAAACGAAATTTTCAACACGAGTTCGACCTCGACAGGGTCCAGAAACACTCCCGTTCTATTCTGCAGTAACTTTAATCTCAATAAAAAATAAAAAACAAATCAGTCAATCTACCCCTAGGCCCCAAACTAACTGTCACTGCAGTATTTCCAAAAGCTTTCTGGGAAAAAGGGGGCACCAGACGTCAGGGTTCCTGGACCCTTAATCTAGAAAAACAGGTCTGTTTTATTAAATTAGAAATAGATGGGAGTTTACTCAACACTATGCTTAGGTCTAGAGCTATAAATCTCTAAATTGGGCGATTCTAAAAACCGGAATAGGTTATTCAGGGGTTGCCAGTAGGGCAGGGTTTTTCACCTCTTTTGTGGAACATCAGCTTCTTTGGAAACTGTACTCAATAGACCTACATATAGTTGCATATGCCATCGATCTGGCGCTTATGATTGGTAGGGAGTTCATCACAACCCTTCAAGGATGAATGAAACATGGTGCAATGAACAGGTTAGTCTCTGCTAGCATATCCGTAGGCTATACTCTTCACTAGAAGAAGAAAGTGTAGAGAGGTTGGATTCTTAATACTTTTCGAATCGGAAATCTGAGTGTCCAGAAAAGTGAATGAATTCAGGCGTTAAAATGCAGACACGAAAAGCAAAAAGGATATTGCATCAAGATAAACGATAGGCTGCATACAGGATTTACCCTTAATAACTTCGGCATCTGTGGTTTAGTGGCCAAAAGCCTCTTACCGTACAATTAAGTACAAATAATCGAAAGTTGTATGGGGTTTAAAGGATTGCTTGCCAGAGTATGTGTGATGCAATGTGCATAGCTCCAATGCAGACAATTGAGGCAATGTTGGAATATTGCTGCTGTTGGACTGATTCATTAGGTCGACAGCTGCAATGTATGCTTATGAAGACCGATGCTATTTGGCATAGCTTTGGGTCGAACATCGGGCATAAAAGTATTCTGAAAATTAGGGAAGCGCAATGTCGATAGAACGCAGGAGCGAAAGAAACATAGTCAAAAGACAGCAGAGGACGCTCATTAGGGAAGACGTTAGACACAATGATTGTATGGACAACGATATCAGCAATTTTACTAATGGAAGGTACGGCTAATCAAAAATTATCAACTAATAAACATTATAGCGGACCAGAAACAATTTTCCTCATTTTGCTAGGATCCTTCCAAATTCTAGCTTTGCTATTTCGCAGTAAAGAATAAAAGCTATAAAGAAAACTAATACCATAAATTAATTGAAAACTTTTTTTTTGTTTTGTTGCTTAGTGTTACTTAACTTATTTCAATCCTTCTTATTAAAAGTTTAAGGAATGCCAAGAATCAACAACAACAACAACAAAACAAGAAACAAAAAATCGCAGTAAAAACATTAATAAAAACGACAACATTTAAATGGAAAAACATGTTGACAGCTTAAAAACAAACAACACTTTTTGGTAACGCATACATAAAGACATACAAACGAATAGAAGCATAAATGCATACTTCCTATGTGTACAACTTAGCATGTACTCATCTACACATGTACGACTACACAAATACAAATAACAACTTTGTTAGTTGTTTGCTGGTAAAAATTGTTCGCAAAAAAATAAAAAAATACCAAGATACCAAGAAGTTTTAAATAAATATTTTTCTTATTATACCCACATGTACATAAACATGCCACATACATTAATCTAAGTATCTTTACATATATATGATATGTATGTATGTATATTCTATAGAAAAAAATATTGTGCGTTTTTTTACATGCATGGCCACGTATATTTGTTTTTTTTATATATATAAAAACATACATATATAAAACCCAAACTGACAGCATAAAAATTCAAATGTGCATACATACATACATATGTGTGTGTCAAGTATTATTTTTAGCATAAAAACAAAATTAAAATAATTTGTTAACAACATGTCATGTGTAAAGTCAACCCATAAAACTAAGTGACATGTTGGTTTGTATTCCCTGGAATTTATTTTTCCTTTCAATACTTTGAAAACAAAAGGTATAAGAGCAATTGGAAATTAAAGCATTAAGAAGATATAAACAACTAAAATATCTACACATATAATAAAATAGTAACTCATTTCCTGTCTGTCTGCCTATCAGTTTTTGTGTTCGCATCACGTAAAAATTACTGGATGGATTTTAACTAAATTATGTGAGGAGTACCTTAGTATCCTGATTCCAATATGGGATAATTTTTTACGCAAAAATATCTTATTTCCAACAGAAAGTGGAGAAAAATTTACTGCATACTTTAAGGCATCTTTTATTTTCGAAATATGAATTGAATGTGGAACATTTTAAACAGATGGCGCTGTTTTAAAACAATAAGTAACTCATTTCCTGTCTGGCTTTTACACAGTGCCACACGGAAAAAAATAACCATATACGGACACCACTACGTGATAAAAGACCAAAAAAAAAGACCCCTGTCTCCCAGTTTTACCCAAAGTCCTCCAGGTTTTTTTATATGGGCCCTCAAAGATGTGGGGCCTCGATGTCATTTTTGCAAAAAAATTATCATTTACTCAAGCTCATATTTTGCAAACCGTTTGGAATATATATACTCTCTGAGGCAAAGTTGTAGCTCTTGTCATAAAGAACGAAAATTGTTAACATATAAAATCAAAAGAAAACTTCATCTTCAAGGTCAAAATCGCAAAAAACTTTAAAAAATTCAATCTTTTTTTACCTTTTTTCCCCTGTTCAGGTCCACAGGTAGCCAACCGTTCAAAATTCAAGGAAACAAAAATGAACCTAAGATCTCAATAAACAACTTTCTAGAACATATGAACTTCGTAGGAATGATTCTTAACATGAATTAAGGAAGTCTAGCAAAGAAAAAAGACAATCTTATCAGTTAAACTTACAATATTATACTTTCCGTTGAAGTCATCATTACAATCAGTAATGTAATACGGTTGCAGTAAAATCATATCTACAGATATAACAATACAGTAACTTATTTCCTGTCTGTCTTTCTTTTTTTGTGTTCGCATTACGTAAAAACTACCCGATGGATTTTAACAAAATGATGTGAGGAGATACATTAGTATCTTGGTTCCAATATAGGGTACGCAAAAATATTTTATTTCAAAAAGAAAGTAGAGAAGAAACCAGTGGAAGTACGCCGATTTTTTTACCGATTGAAAGGTACTGCATACTTTAAGGCATCTTTTATTTTTGAAATATAAATTGAAAGCGGGATATTTTAAACACGGTTGCGCAATAGATGGCGCTGTTTCAAAACAATGATAAAAATTTGTATTTGATTTGTAATTTAACTTTGTGGAATAACATTTTTATTTAAATATTTTAAACATCTTTTACAGATCTTAACAATAATTTATAGAATTTTAGAATTTTATATAAATTTTAAAAATTTATCCAGGCATGGTACCATTATATAGAGTAAATACGTAAGAGTCTTAAAATTTTGGTAAGGTTTACTTTCAAAGCAAAATCGAACAAAATATTGTCAGGACACACGCAAGGTATGTAGGCACAGCTAGTTATTAAATAAATCAGTCAAGTGCGAGTTATGTTGACATACGGGGGCATCCGTAAATACAAGAACATCAAGAGCTTTCGATTCTTTAATATCTATATCACAACCATAATAAAAGATTAAGCATCATTTTCTTTGCACAAACCACCGTCGACGGCAATTCACATGTTCACATTTGGAGATTTTTGGGTTATAGCCATTGATCATAATATTCATGTTTTGCCTACTGACTGACTCCAATTCCAACTGTCTTGGTCTATTAGTAAATCAATACGAATGGCAAATGCTGTTGTCATCTGCGAAAGAGTAGATAGCGTTGAAAGTTTGACAAAGAAGGTCATTTAGAAAAAATTGAAAATAGGGTAGGAGAAAGAACAGAGCCTTGCGTTACCTCTGAATAAATCTTGAACTGAATAAATAAATAAATTAAATAATAAATAAATTAATAAATAAATAAATAAATAAATAAATAAATAAACTAAGTAAATCGACCACACCAAAACCAACAAATAGCAAATAAAATATCTTAAAGGAATTATCTCCTATTTTTGGGTTCATATGGGTCATATGAAAAATCCATAATCTTCAGGCCAGTGAATGTGTAGCACGCAAAGAAAAATCATGATTGGGTTAACCATAATCCAAGAGCAACATATTATGATTGAGTTATAGGTTTGTAGTCAAACCATATTATTATTAATATAAAAATAATATTGTTATGTTACAACCATATTATTGTCTAACATAAAAATGATGATACTAGATTAGTATTAACTAAAAAAAAAACGAATGTTGAAATAAAACAAATAAAAAAAAGTTGCTTTCATTGCTAACCGAAGGTTGGCTGAAGCAACAACAAATATATGGTGGTAAATATTAAAGTAAAAATATTAAAACAAGAGGGAAGCTTTAGGTAATGGTAGACTTCGCTCTCACCAAATGACATCTGATAATTGAATACAAGTTTTCTCGCTTTCCTTTATCTGGGCTTGGTTGGTAAAATAGATGATGCTTACAACTAAATACTATCCTAAGTAGATAGAAGCTTGACTACAAATTTCCTTGGATGTAATATAAATAGTTCGGCAAATAAAATTCAAAATTTTCAAAAATAAAAATAACATTGTAAAATAGATTTCTTTATGTAATAAAGTAAATAAATATAGTCAGATATAGTCGTACATATGTATTTATGAAAACATATTCTATTTGTTGATATAAAAATACCTTAGAATCAAAAACACATTTATTTATTACTCTATTTTTTAAACATTCGATATCAGAAATGATTCAATTCATAATTTATTATTTTTCTGAAAGATAACCCCGTGAAATTAGATTTTAATAATTTAAAAAAAACAATAAATATCAAACTTAAAAGAAACTGTGGTTACATAGGAGTAATCTTCTCATAATTTGTTTGTTAATAATAATATTATGGTTAGAAGTACAATATTATTTTCGAATACTAATAAAACTTTGGTTAGAGATTGAAAATTATATAGTTCAAACCAAGGTTGAATTTTCTGAGTGTAATAACCATTTAATGATCAAATAGTAACAAAAACTTGTTTGTCGTGAACAGAGTAAGGATCAAAACAACTATAAGTTTTTCATGGCAACCTTATATTTTTACAGAGAACATAAGATGATTCTTGAGACCAAACCATAACCATGTTTTTTTTTCTGCGTGCGGCTGTTGTTTAAAAAAAAACAATATGAATCCTTGAACTTGTTCGAGGATTTCTCTAACCTTAGGCCTTTTAGTTCTTGTAGAAATATCCAGTAGATTTTCCTGAAGTGTTTACGTATAGCACGTAGGAAAGCACCCCCAACGTGCAAGTGTTTCAACACCCTATTGCTATTGCTAGGCGAACTGCTTCTTATGAAGAATTTACAATTATATTAATATTTTTTGCTTCAAGAAATCATCCATCCCACATTTTTAAAGCAATTATTAAAAAAAAAATCCAACGCAACTGAACATCTCAGTGCTGGTTATGATTTGATTAAATCCTTAAAAAGAAATTCCTAACGGATATAACTGCTACAGCCCCAGCATATGTGTGTGTGATGGTATTGGTTTTTTTTAATTTAAGGGATTTTTTGTTTTTAACTCATGAATAAAGTAATTTTAGCTTCTTTAAAAAATTTTCTTATGATACGAATAACTACTTAACAATAAAATATATTTCTTATACCGAAATTACAAAAGTAATAAGAAAACAACAAAACTTAATAAACAAATGGAAAGTGAATTGCAAAAATATTTTAAATAAAATAAAATAAAAGAAAATAAAATAAAAGAAAAATATATTTATTTTCAAAGCTAAGAATGCAATCAAAAGGTTATCTGAGCTAGGGGAGAAAATAAAGGGTATTTTTTTTAAGCTTATCCAATCTTTCCATAGGACTAACTACTATTTATTAATCTCTTAACTGAAATTTTACGTTTCTATTTAAAAAGTGTTGTGCCTAATAGTCTTCTAGTAGCTACACCGCAGCTACAACGCTACATGATTAAAAATTCCGTTGGCTACCATTGTAGCCGTTAATTAACTTAACTTAATTATATTAAAAACGACAGCTATATCGTAAACTATGACTTTTTTGTAGAAATACAAATTTTACATTATAAAAAATAAAATAACTTTTTTAAAAAAGTGTCAAAATAAATAGTTTCATTTGTTCCAACCTCTTTTGATTGTACATAAATAATGTGATATTTTTTTTTTTTTTTGTTAAATAAAAAAATCGGGAGTGGCCTACACTCAACTTTATCATGTTCAATGGAAACAGATATTTTTATGGATATATTATTACATAAAGATTAAAAGTTCAAAGTATATTCGAACCGAAAAATTTATTATTTAAGGTTTGGGGTGATAAGTAAACTATCCCTTGCCCCTTATGCCCGATTATGCCCAAAATTTATACAACTCTTCATCTCCATATACTAAAGGTACATACTAAATATCGTTTTAATATGTCATACGGTATGACCTGTAGAGCGTTTACAAAATTTGGCAGTAAGTAAACTACCCCTTGCCCCTATCCGATTATACCCAAAATTTCCAAAACTCTTTATCTCAATATATCAGAGGCACATTATCAATTTAGTTTTAATATATCATACGGTATGACCAGTAGAGCGTTCACAAAATTTAGGGGTTAGGTAACTACCCCTTTCCCCCTCCCGATTATGTCCAAAATCTATACAACTCTTCATCTCCATATACCAAAGGCACAAACTAAATTTCTAACGGTATGACGAGCTCCACAAAAATAGTGGCATACACAACCACAACTACACAAATACAAATGACGTCATCGGCCACAATCGTCGCCGTGTAGTCAGCTACTTATTAATATTGAAGACGTCAGCTACATACTTCAAAACTATGAAAATATTGTAGAAATACATATTTTTCTTTTATTATTTGAATTTTATTTCACGCTCAGGGTCATAACTTTATTTAAATAAAACTCTTTTTATGTTTTATTAATAAATTTTTAATATTATGCAATATTTCGAGCGCCTTCGAGTTTTATTTAAATAAAGTTGTGACCTTGAGCCTGAAATAAAATTCAAATAATAATAAATTATAAGGTCGAAGAAAATAAAAACCAATTATTTTTTTTTAAATAGTTTTTCCAAAAAAGCAATTTATAGAACAAGGCAAGCCTAGAGCTATGATCTAACTAGAGGAAGATAGATCAATAGATCAACTAGTCAGCCGGCTTCCCGCTAAGCTGCTGTAAATATAACTTTCAACAAAACAGCTAGGTGCCGAACAGAACATATGGTCCAACGAGATCACCTGCACAATCTAGAGGTTTCTTTGACCTCAATATGATTGCAAGAAGACGGTATGTCTGGTAAGAACCCCTCGAAGAAAGATGGGAACACTTATGGCTGTGCAGACTGGGTACTGCGTCATTGGTGTTGACGCTAGCAGATTAAATCTTTCATGTAATGACCTCTGTAGAGGTCGTCAGGATGAGGAGGAGGAGGAGGAGCAGAAGAAGGAGGAAGAGATGATGAAGCACATTCTCAGGCATTGCCCAACCCTCTCGACTGGCAGAGCGACATTCCTTGGCAATATACACCTACATTCAGAACTATCGGAGTGCGTTATTACTAGGATAAACTCCTTTATACGGGCCTGTTTTATTCGGGAATGGTTTTGCACTAGGCAAAGTATAGATAATTCTGCTCATCCCTCATAGATGGACCACAAGAGCCCGAGTGAGTTGGTTTTTGAGTACAAAACCGGAGACCTGTGCAACCTAACATAACCTACATGAAAATCTTTGTTAGTGATGAGGCTCGTTTTAGGTTAAACGTTGAGTGAAATATCGACAAGCAAAGTTTCCGAAAATGGAGTGAAAACAATGAATGATAATTAAATGAGATGACATTATTGTATCCGAAATATTTACTGTTTAATGTGGATTCTCAACCAACGGCATCATAGCTTCGAACAAAGATATTAACTGCCGTTACAGTACAAAAATGGGCCATCGACAACTTGTGATCTGTAATAGTGCATTCCCCCCGGTGGTACCCAATTGTCATTGCAGTACATTTGCAAATGCCTTGACGCGTTGCTCACGGGGAAAATAATAGAGCCACCAGACGCTAGGGTTCCTGGAGCCCAACTCTGGAAGAAAAGATCTGTTATTTTATAACACGGGTTCTCTTCGAGGCCCGACCAGTGCCCAAAAGACTGGTACCACAGTAATCGTTAGCCCCACAGTGACGCTCTTGTCTCTGTGACCTTCTCAACAGAAGGAGTTGGATAGTCTCCAACCCCTAAGCAGAGGCTAGAACATGGATCCATGGCTAGCCATGTTCTAAAAATTGCTACTCACTGTGACTGTACGACTCACCTAAGTCGTTTATCGTACCTCTTACACAGGGCACGTTATCGGAGGGTGTGCCGTTACTACACAGTGGGGGCGGTAGCCTACGTCTTTGTTTCACTCGGTGGTAAGACCACCCGTCGAAATAAGACCCACGCTAGCTATCGATGCAAATCTTGACCACATCTGTAATAGTGCATTCCAGAAGCCATTAAAATGAACGATCTTGGTCTCCAAGGTACTTTTTTATTGGCACTTTTTTAAAGGTACTTTTTTAAATTGTGCTTTTAAGCAACTTTTACGGTATTGTTCTTTTAAGTTATTGTTTTACTAAAATACAATGTAAAATGTAAATTATTTTTAAATCTAAATTTTTAGGTACTTTTTGAAAAAGTCGCTTTTGAATAAAAAGGTACTTATCTTTAAGAGGCCTTTCTTAAGAGGTAATTGATCTAGAAAAATTATTTAAAACTGCTTGAGTTATTATTATTTTTTCCTTTACTTCTATAAACATATGACGTATTAAAAGGAGAAGAGCTGTCAAAGAATACCTGCATATTATCTCTCAATTTTGCACACTTTCATAACATATTATATTAGTACCGTCTTAATACAAAGTGTGAGTAAATTTACTCTTCCCTTAGCAACTTAAAACGATTAACAATTTCTCATTACTCTTTAAGAACAATTTTCGTTTTCACAGTATTTCAAGCTCTGACATATGAAATCGTGTGTTAAAACAAAAACCATTACCGTTGTACTAACAAAACTATTCCACATAATTAACTTTGTTAAGGTGTGTCCTCTTTTTGGTTGTGTTTTTTTTCTTGGAACTGCAAACTTTTTTTCTGCTCTCTTTTGTTTTATTTTTACTTATGGCGTAAGTTCTAGTTTCAGTGTCTTCTGTCTGTCGCGACAGGTTAAAGACCGTTTGCTTATTTATAGCCACGTTTTTTCGGTTGGTGTCAGTGTGGTTAACCAAACAATCTTTTAGCAATATGTTATTATATTTATGCGCTCCAAGGTTTCTTTTATTTCAATTTTTTTTTTATTTTTCGTTATTTCTCTTTAGGTACTTTGGTTTGGTTAACTTTTCTTAGAAGTATAAAAATCGTATTTCTTACCAACTCAAAATGGTACCAAAAATTTTTTTCAAAGAAAATGAAATATTTTCAATAATTCATGGTTTTTATTCAGATTTTTAACAGAACATTATACATAATTTTATAAATATATTTTCAAGTAGCTGTGCCCACACACATTGTGTGTGTCCTGATAATATTTTGTTCGATTTTGCTCGATTGAAAGTAATACACACCAAAATTTTAATGCTCTTACTTTAATAGTGCTTCACGTACACGTATTTACTTTATATAAAGGTACCCATCCCTAGATAAAATTTCAAAATTTATATAAAATTCTAAAATTGTAAAAATTATTGAAAAGCTCTTAAAATATTTTACTAACAATGTTATGCCAAAAGGTTAAAATACATATTTTATTCAATTGGCTATTTGGCAGTAAGTAATTCATATTTTGTCATTATTTTAAAACAGTGCCATCTGTTGCACAACTGTGTTTAAAATATACCATTTTCAATCCATATTTTATCACAATTTTTAACAGCGGCATCTGTTGCGCAACCGTGTTTAAAATATTCCACTTTCAAAAATAAAAGATGCCTTAAAGTATGCAGTACCTTTAAATCGGTAAAAACAATCGGCGAACTTTCACTGCTTTTTCTCCCATTTCTCTTAAAGATAATATATTTTTGTGGAAAAAAGTACCCTATATTAGAATCGGTATACTAAGGTACCAACTCACTAAATTTTATTAAAATCAGCTCAGTAGTTTTTACGTGATGCGAACACAAACAGACAGACAGGAAATCAGTTACTGTTTTATTATATAGTAGCTGTCGTGGGCGTCCTGACAATATTTTGCTCGATTTTTCTTTGAAAGTATTCTACACCAGTTGTAAGACTCTTAATTTTATAGTGCTTCATTTATGGTTTATGTATTAACTTATATACAGGTACTCATCCCTGCATAAAAATCTAATATTTATGAAAAAAATTTAAAATTCTAAAAATTATTGTAAATCTCTGTAAAAAGAGTTTAAAATATTTTAATAATAATGTAACTCCACAAAGTTAAAATACAAATAAACTGAAAATTTAATTCCATGGCGCCATCTGTTGTTTAAAATACTCCACTTTTAAAAATAAAAGGTGCGCAGCCGTATTTAAAATATCCCAGTTTTAAACCGAAAATTATAGTATTTTTAAACCGTCACTGCTTGTTCTTCACTTTCTCTTGTAAATGAAACATTTTTACGGAAAAAAGTATCCTATATTGTAATCCGGATGTTAAGGTCCTCCTCACAAATTTTTTGCTAAAAGTGATGCGAATGCAAAGGAAAGCCAGACAGACAGATAGACGGATATGAGTTACTATTTTATTATATATATAGATATAGATTTCTTAAGCGTTTGAGTACTAGTTGACAAAATTTTATGATTCTAAAAATGTAAACCATACTTTTAGGCGCCAAGCTCGTATCTGTAAAATTCACCAACTCTCAGAATGGTACTATATTTCATTTTTTAATTCAAATAAAAATTGTTCAATAATTCAGAGACTTTGTTAAGATATTTAAGATTATTATGCATAATTTCATAACGATAATTTCAATTGTTTAAGTCTTTGAATAGAAGTACACAAAATGTAAAGCATACTTTTAGGAGCCAATATAATTTTTTTACACCTTAGAAATTTCATTTTCCAGTATTTTAAAATACAATTGCAGAGTTTTACCTTAAGCCTCTTGTTTTTTTTTTTTTTTGCTCAGCATACTTTCTGGTTAAAAAACAAAAACTATTTTATCCTAAGGAATTCTCTTTCGATACCTTGGCAGCCATTCGCAACAAAAATCAGCGAATGAATATGTTGGTCAAGAATGTTTTTTTTTTTTTTTTTGTTATTGTGTTTGTATATCATCTGTTCTATTATTTTAAAATGTGTGTTGTTTTACAAACGTTTTTTTTTCATTGCTTGACAACACAACTAAATATATCCCCACACATTTTTGTTTTTATTAGCATAAATATATAGAATTACATTGCCTCAGGCAACAGCGCAATTATGAAATGAAATAAATAAATATTTTATCGTTTATATTTAAATCATTCAGGGGAACAAAGAGAAACTAAGGAGTAGCAGCGACATAGCAGACAATAAAGTTAATATGAATAATAATACTGAAAAGGGAGGGGGGGATGGGTATAGATTTAAAAAAATAAAAGAAATATGGATTATAATTTTTATAATAACAGCAATAAAGAAAATGAAATGCTTAATAAAACGTTGGTAAAAGTGTGCTGCCACACTTTATATAGAATATAGATATTTGACCATTTAATTGTTGACCTTGTAATGAAGCAATTTAAGCCACCCACATAGGCAGACAGAAGACATGGATGTAAATTGATCCCTATAACTATATTATCTTCACTGGAGCTTGGGTCTTGGAGAAGTATCGCAAAAGTGTTAGGATTATCTATGCGGATTTATGTTAGATGGTTGGTTGTAAAGGGTATTTTTATAGCGGTTTAAAAATTTAAGTTGTCATTACTTTTCAAGATGGCGATCGATTTAACAGCTGTCAAGTGATTTATTGTCAGTTGGGTTTGGTAATTCATCATGAATAGACTCACGCCTTAACAAAGCTTGCAAATAGTGCCCAAAACGAGATTACCGTTGTTCCCGATTTTCATAAGCGAATTTTGTTTAGCGATGAAGCGCACTTCTGATTGAATGGCTACGTCAACAAACAAAACTGCAGCATTTGGAGTGAAGGTAATCCTCAAGTGTATGTGGAAACACCGTTACATCCAGAAAAACTGACTGTTTGGTGAGCTTTATGGGCTGGTGGAATTATTGGTCCGTAGTTTTGCAAAAACGATAGTGGTAAGAACGTTACAGTCAATGGTGATCGGTATAGAGGCATGATTACTAACTTTTTCATTCCTGAATTGAATAACCATGATGTCCATTAGATGTGGTTTCAACAAGACGGCGCAACCTGTCACACAGCTCGTGCCACAATAGATTTATTGAAAGACACGTTTGGTGACCGCCTAATTTCACGTTTTGGACCTGTGAATTGGCCTCCAAGATCTTGTGATTTGACACCGCTACTTTCTGTGGGGCTATGTAAAGTCATTGCTTTATGCGGATAAGCCACAAACGCCTGACCATTTGAAAGAAAACATTCGCCGTTTTATTACCGATATACGGCCACAAATGTTGGAAAAAGTCATCAAAAATTGGACGTCCAGATTGGACTACATTCGCGCCAGCCGTGGCGGTCATATGCCAGAAATTATATTTAAAATGTAATGGCACAAGATTATATTTCGGATAAATAAAATTCATGTCAATCGAATAATCCAACGTTGTTTTATTGCAACTTAAAGTTCTATACCTCTATTAAAAACGCCCTTTATTTCCTGTGAGAAAAATAGCAAGACAGATAATTCTAATATAAAGAAGGAAAAGTAAGAAAATGAAGAAAAACTTACGTAAAGGTTAGAATATAAAGTTCAATTGAACTTTTTTACTAGACCAATTACAACTCCTGATAAAAAAAGACTATTTGATTAGGATTTTCATTGAGTTCTGGAGGCTTAGCCTTACGACCGCAGAAGTAGGTATTGTTGGAGTTCCTCCAGGTCAGAAAAGAGTCATAGCGGATGTTAACATTTTCTTCCTTCTTCCCCTAATAATTATAACTTCTACCATAGATGTTTTATGGTTTTTCCAACATGCTAGCATAGCTTGGTTATAAAATAAGCCATGTCAAATGATAAATATCTTTTAATTGTTGCGGTTTGAATGGCATAAGACTCGTGGTAATGGATTAATTTAATCTGATTCTAAGTTATTTCGTGCTTTTTATACTTTTGCATGTAGGCTGTTCTAGCAACTCTTTATTTCGTCAAGAAGCATTTGGGCGAATGATAATCCAAGAGTGATTATCGAAAAACCAGTACACCCACAAAAAGTGACTGTTTGGTGCGGTTTATGGGCTGGTGGCATCATCGGGCCATATTTTTTTCCAAAATGGTGTTCGCTATTGTGAGATGATAATGAACTTTTTATGGTCCGAATTGGAAGATATAGATGTGAACAGGACGATGCCACTTACCACACAGCTAACGAAACAATGTGCGACAAATTCAATGGCCGTGTTATCCCACGCGGTGGCGATGTCAATTGGCTGTTAAGATCATTTGATTTGACACCATTGGACTTCTTTTTCTGCGGTTATTTGAAAGAAAAGGTGTATGTCGTTAAACCAGCAACAATTCAACATCTAAAGGATTGATGTGGAACAAGATTAAAGTGGGCACCTGCCGCTTGGCCTAATCCCACGGTGGTCTTACCACCGAGTGAAATTGAAGCGTAGACTAGCGCCCCCATTGTGTAGTATAACAACACTTTACGATTGCCACCAATCGCTTTTTGTGTGTGATACAGTCACTATGAGTAGCAATTTATATAATATGGCAACCTTTCCAAGGCAAGCCTAGATCCACATTATAATCTCTTGCTTAGGGGTTTGGAGATTATCCAAACTCTGTCTGTTGAGAGTGCAACAGCACACTTGATCGACCTTGTACCTTACCTACATAAATCGATCTTAAACCACAACCACCACCTGTATCCCCGAAAGGGACCGGTCACAGAGAGGATAGGCTCTCTGTGGGGCCACCGCTTCTCGTGGTACCAGTCCTTTGGGCACTGGTCGGGCCTCGAAGAGGACCCGTGTGTTTTAAGACACAGACCTCTCTGTGGGGCCACCGATTCCCGTTGTACCAGTCCTTTGGGCACTGGTCGGGCTTCGAAGAGAACCCGTATGTTTTCACACACAGACCTTTTCTTCCAGATTTAGGCTCTAGGAACCCTAGCATCTGGTGCCCCTATTTTCCCTGAGTGAACCGCGTCAAGGCATTTGGGAATGTACTGCAATGACAATTGGAACCCCCGGGGGTAGACATCTAAAGGATTATTAAATCGGAACATTAATGGCAAGAACCGCAATTATGCCTCAGCGTTATCGTCGAAAATTTGAAGCATCGGATGGGGTTGTGCCGCCGAGGACGCGATGGACATTTGGCCGGATATTTTATTCCATACATAATTGAACCATACCAATATTATCAAAATATTAAGATATGAAAATTATTCCCTAAATAATTTGTGTTTTATTCAAAATCAACCCAAGCCACATTCATCAGGTAGCCTCACTACGGAGAAGAAATATTAAGACGAAAATTATAAATTTTTTTATATGGATTTTGACAGTTCAATTAATTTACAATTTTTCCCTTAAATGGAAATTGAAGTATCAAACTCCACATACAAAAAAATAAAAATTTTCGTCTTAATATTTCCCCTTCGTAGTGAGGTTATCTGATGAATGTGGCTTGAATCAAACTAAATGTAGTTTACGGCAATCTTACTTTCATTGCATTTATCCGACTTAACAATGACCTTCGTCCTCTTCTTATATCCCCTAGCTCCCAGAGAAACATAGGGACTTAACCAAATTTCGCCATATATATTTTTCATTTCATTGAAAGAAAATCCTTGATGTTGTATATCTTTTTCTATCGTACGTTATTACTTATGTTTTGGTGTTCCTCGTACTCTCGTGCCTTGAGGACTCCACTGGATTTCATTTGGTTGTTTCCGTAGAGTGTGCCCTAACCATTGATTTCTAGGTGTTTATTTACATTTATTTGCCTTCGGGATTTCTCTCAGACACTTGTTGACAAACGTTTGAAGCTTCCTCGAAAGTGTTACCTCATTAACTAGGTCAAGTAGCCTTAGAATGGATGTGATTTTACGTTAGACTTGGATTAAGTTTGAAATAGAAAAATAGCAAATGATCTCTAAATTTTCCATAGCTGATAAATGGCAAATTGTTCTTTAGATATCCTGCTTGGAATATCGTTAGCAGTTCAATTTCAAACAAATCATCACCCGCTTTAAATGTAATGTTTAGGTGAAACGAATTTATTTTCAGTGCTTTTGCCTTCGTTGAATTGATAGCAATACTTTCGAGTGACAGACAGTTCTAAAACAGGACGGCTTAAAAAAAATATCACTGTCACAATTAAGTGTTAAATGACGGGAATTAGGGCTTTAATATTTAAATTTTCCTGTTTTTGGTCTCTCTCTTATTTATCATTCACGAACAGTTAACCACAGCTGTCATTCATAATTTAAATAAAACAAAACTTTTCAAATGCAAAACGTTAGTTCACTTTAAAGTTTCCTAATTTTTATAACCAAACTTTAAACAAGTAACTAAAAATAACTTTCTAACCATTAAAAAAGTTTCAGTTTTCATTTCCATTACAATGTTATTTAAATTAAGTTTAATTTTATGATTTGTGAACTTAATTAAAATGTGATGAAAACAAAAATCAGAAAAAATTTTACTTTTAAAGTCAAAGTTTTCGAAATTTCACACAGTAATATAATTTTCCAAAAATCAAATGAGGAAGGTAGTCTAAGCGAACAACATAAAAAGTTGATTTATAATTACAAAGTTTCAGCAAAAGAATTCTAAGAACTGAATGAAGAGATAATCCCATTTTTTGTTTTGGTCTTGCCTAAAATACCTTCCTAAAAACTCTTGTCACATTGTAAAGAAGCAAGAAGTTGAAGAAGCAGAAACAAAAATGAAAAATATATTATTTTATATTTCTTTTTATTAGAATCAGCAAGGCAACAAAGTAATATTAACACAAGCAGAATAATTAACACAGAAAATAATGATATGAAATTAATTAAAATTAAGGCTGGCTTATTTACGGGCACAATCAAATATGACAGACAATATTTATCTTTTTATCTTTTTCTTCCTTTATTGGTGTTTGTCGCTTAAATAATAAAAAATTGGATTTAATTTGTAAGAGCTGACAGAAATTTAAGAACAAGAGCAGTTGAAATATTTTATAGTAAATTATTTGGGTTCAAATATTAAATCTAACTCATTTGCTGTCTGTATGTCTGTCTGTCCTTCATTGTTTGTGTTCACATCACGTAAAAACTCTTGCATGGATTTTAACAAAATTTTGTGAGGAGGTACCTTAGTATCCTGATCCCAATATAGAATACATTTTTTTTACAAAAATATCCTATTTCCAAGAGAAAGTGGAGAAAGAGCAGTGATGATACGACGATTTTTTTTTACCGATTTAAAGGTACTGCATACTTTAAGGCATCTTTTATTTTTGAAAGCGACATATTTTTTGCGCAATAGATGGCGTTGTTTTAAAATAAAAACAAAAATCTAAATTGAAAGCTGGATATTTTAAACACGTTTGCGCAACAGATGCTGCTGTTTTAAAAAACATAATGACAAAATATGAATTACTTACTGCCAAATCGCCAATTGAATAAAATTTGTATTTGATTTGTATTTTTACTTTGTGGAATTGCATTGTTATTAAAATATTTTCTTCACTTTCTCTTGGAATTGAGATATTTAAAAGAAAAAGTATTCTATATTGATGTCAGAGTGCTAAGGTACCTCCTCACAAAATTTTGTTAAAATCCATGCAGTAGCTTTTATGTGATGCGTACACAAATGAAAAGTAAACAGACAGACGGAAATCAGTTACTATTTTATTATATGTATAGATAAATGTTACAGTCAATTAAATTATGAATTTTGTTCTAACTTAATTTATCTGGCATAGTAATAAACACCTTAATCCGTTGTGAAACACTCAGAGACTTTGGTGGCAATCGAACCCACAACCTCCCAAACTTGTACACTATCGACTAATCTACCACCGGTCCAAAACTAATAACTTACAAATTGAACTAAAGTTCTTATTAAGACTTTGTTTAATTATTGAAAAATATAGATTTTATAATTAACACCAAGTTTAAATGTTATACAAATCATAGTCTACCTTAAGGGTGCGATTTAATTGTGTTATTATTGCCTATAATTAGGTGATTTTCATATTAACATATTTAACAATATTTTTAATGGGTCCTATTAAATGCTTAACAATTTCGTATCAACAAGTGAAAAAAAACTAAGGGTATGGAAGCGCTGCCGCTATAAACCAACAGCGATTTTAGTTAATTACATGTAATTATCGCAGACGAGTTTTAAATAAAAGTAAAAAAAATTTTCTAAAAAAAAAATTTAAGTTAACGAAAGTTAAAAATATAAATTTAAGTGGCCGTATTTAAGTGTTATTAAGTTCTGATTTAATAGATGGCTCTACCGACTACCAAAGAATAATGATGAAGGCTGCAGTGTCCCATATGTGCATTTATTTTGCATATTCTTAAAAAACATCATTATTATAAAAATATGTCATGACATCTAAAGGTCGTCTAAAAACTATTTTTGAATAATTTTAGTTTAAATTCTTTCTACTTTTATAAAAATGCAAATAAATAATTAAATAAAAATAGCTTAAGAGCACTTGATAGAAATAGTTCTTCTACTAGATCACTCATAATAACTTTGGAGAGAAAAAGCAAATAGAAAATAAGAATTTAACAATAACCATTTAACTAAACCACATCCGTTTTTTTATGACAAACCCCAAATATACATTTGCATGCTTGATTGCATAGCATCTGCCTTAAAATACACACACACTATTAAGCTCTTATACACACACATACCAAAAGAAATACAAAGTCTGTTAAAACAATTAGAATTTCTAATTATAAAAAAGAAGGTTGAAGGACATTTACAGCAAGTTGGAAAAACTCTTACAAATTCAGACGTACCTACAAAATATTCCATTTTGAATACCTTTCACAACAGCAATTAAAGGCGGTTCATAAAAATTAAGATGAACTGCATGTACTTTAATTTGCCTCGAGTCTCTAGTTTGCAAACAAAAATCTAATAATACAAGTGACTTATTTAAATTTACTTATACTTAAAAAAAATGCCTGAGGATGTTACTGGGGTTGCCCTTAGGGCTGGAGTTGTTGTCACCTCTTTAACGGGACATCAGCATTGATAGCCTTCTTTGCACAGAAAAAAATATTTTCCCCAATTAAGGGTTTTAATTACTTCTAGATTAAAGTTCAATTAATTTTTTAATTGATGCAAATATATATAAAAAATCCTACGATTACGATTAATTGAATCAATTAATTATTTAATTAAATTTTAATCTGAAACCTATTAAAACCTTTTATTGGTGAAAATAATTTTTTCTGTGTGTAAACTGGACTCAATAGGCATCCATACGGTTGCTTATGCCGACGATCTGGCACTTATGGTTAATGGAAAGTTCATCGATGCCAGAGACAGAATCTCATAACAACAGAGACATGATGCAGGGTCTAACCATAAATGGTAGCAAATCACACGCTGTGCTCTTCACTCGATGAAGCAAGGGTATAGCGGTGGGTTGGATCATTAATGCTTTTCGGATCGGAAATCAGTGTGTCGAGGAAAGTGAATTATCTAATCGTTACTCTGGATAAAGAACATACCTGATTTAAAAGAGTAACAGCAAAACATGCAGTGACGCATTTAATGAAGCTTAAAAGGCTTTACGCAGAAAAAAATATTTTCACCAATTAAAGATTTTAATTGGTTTCAGGTTAAAATTTAATTAAATAATTAATTGATTCAATTATTTGTATAATTGGATTTGGTTCTTGTTCTGTTTTAAACATATATATATATTTGAATCAATTAAAAAAATTAATTGAACTTTAATTTTAAACTGATTAAAACCTCTAATTGGTGAAAAAAATAATTTTCTGTTTAACATTATGTTGGGTTCAAAGTCATTTAATTGAATAATTAATTGACTTAACAAATATTTGAATCAATTAAAAAAGTTAATTAAACTTTAAATTCAAACTGATTAAAACCTTTAATTGGTGAAAAAAGTAATTTTCTGTTCAGCACTATGTTGGGTTCCCAGTCATTTAATTAAATAATTAATTGATTCAATTAATTGTTTAGTTGGGAAATTTTTATGTTCTCTTTTTTAAGAAATATATATTTGAATCAATTAAAAAATTAATTCAACTTTAATTTCAAACTGATTAAAACCTTTAATTGGTGAAACTATTTTCTGTTTAGCACTATGTTGGGTGCCCAGTCATGCTGGGTCATGCTGGCAACGAGGGGGGGCGGACTGTTAAGCCAACCTATGAGCCCGAATTCGATTTATAGGACCAGCACCTTTCTATGTCATATCCAATGGTTATGCTAAGAAAAGACTGATCCCTTGACCGAAGCAGAGTTCTCTCATCATTGGCAAGTTCTGACAGGGTTCAGACAAGCAAAACGTTGTATCACATCCCAAAGGCTAATATCACTCAATAAGAGTGACTTAAAGCTACTTACGGACATTGTAGTGTTCGTTACCCTCAATTCAATTTAGGAAACACTGAGATCAAAACTTGCCTGTCTATGATAAATTAAATTTTAAATTAAATAAAAAATATCTTTCTATCTGTTGCAAACATCAAACGTTCCCACTAAGAAGATTAACTATTGCTGAAAGCTTAGTGAAGTCCAATTTTAAGTGAACCATTTTTTTTTTTTCATAAATAAGGACCAAAAACGATTTTAATGGCAAAAGTACTTCTACAATAATTATAAGTTTAAATGAACATGCATGCATCTGTGTGAGTGTAAAAAAATATATTTGTGTCTAAAAACACTGGCTGGTCATTGAGGTTGTATTTAAAAGCAAAAACAAAAACATTTAAGTCAAGGTGTGTGTATGTGTGTGTTTGTGTGTGCGTGTGTGCTTAAGAAAATGTCTGCGTTTGTTTGAACATTAATACACAACAACAAAAAAAAACTACCTTTTTAACCTACTTCCAACACAATATAGCGTGCAGAAATTTTGTTGTTTTCTTATAATTCATATATGCATATGTGTGTGTGAATTGTTTAGGTGTATGTAGGCAAATGTAAATGTGTATTACCCTATATGCAGTTAAATTTGTAATGAACATTATTTTTATACTACTCGTACATGTTTATGCCGTTTACAAAATTCTTTGCAGAACTTATTTTTAAACTTTTTTCGAGCGCAAGTAAAAAAAACTTTTCCGCCTATATAAAGCAACCTTAAACTGAAAATAGTACATTTTAATATTAAAAATAGTAATGGGCATAAATTATAGAGGAAAATTTAAATTGGTGGGTATATATGTATTTTTTAACGATACGGTTCATTTGACAAAGTATATGTTATTGACTGTTGTGACAAATTAAATTAAGAAAAAAAAAACATTCACCATATAAACGAATAAAAATATACAACTATAAATTGTTTTTTAATAATTTCTTTTAAGTTTAAGGTGCATTTCTTGGTACTTTAACAGAAAAGTACTATACTAAAACATTTATAGAAGCGATGTGGAATAACTAGCGCTCAAAAGAAATTCGATATCGTTTCTAGTAGGCAATAATTCTTGTGGTGAGAGCTTCAGAATCTGTCTGGATGAAGAGGATGCAAAATGCATGCTCAGTTCTGTGGATCAAAATTTTTTTCAGAATCTAAACTGTCTTAGAGCTGCTAATTAAAGGATACTGCAGTTTTAAAGGCAACTATTCGTCTAGATGGTCGTCTTGACACCATAATGAGCCTAATGATCTCTGAGTGAAGTGGTTTCGTGCTTACCCTAACCTAATGTTTTTGGTACCATTCAAAACTGTTTTATTTTTTATTAAATACTAGCTATCCCCGGTTCGCTTCGCTACACCCATCCACAAAAAATACAATAAACACTTGGAAGAAAAGTATGACCAATCTTTAACACGAAAACGCATGCTATTCTCAAGTCAAAAATGTTCCCATCCAACCTGTTTTATGCTAGACTATACGTATTAGCACGATCTAAGGCGCTACTGCAGTTCTCTAGATTCAGGATAATAATTTTTTACTTTGTATGGGGGGTACCACGCTCACTGTCCCAATTCAGCCTATGTTATTCTAGAGTATACGCATAGGTATGGGATTTACTTGTACCCACTTTGAAGACCATACCTATTATAGATCTCTATATACACAAAAATAGTTTTTCACTTTGTATGGGAGTTACCACGCCCATTGCCCCAATCAATTCTGTATTTTGGCAGACTATGCCTTAGCATAAAGGCTACTCTTCCAAATTTCCAGCAGTTCGCCACGAACACGATAATAATTTTTCACTTTGTATGGACGGTACCACGCCAACTATTCCGGCTATAACTCATAAACCGTTTATACATAAAAGCCTTGGTATTGACTTCACCTTTCATATAAACTTT
The DNA here is from genome assembly GCA_949628195.1 of Phasia obesa. Classification (NCBI taxonomy): domain Eukaryota; kingdom Metazoa; phylum Arthropoda; class Insecta; order Diptera; family Tachinidae; genus Phasia; species Phasia obesa. The sequence goes on along the minus strand of OX451219.1, from coordinate 18,877,396 downwards.
GCATAAACAAAATCGGTTCACGCATTCCACAGAACATCAATTTCTAACACAATGCAACTTTTTTATATATATAGATTACACAGTGCAACATGCCGGGAAATTTTTCACTTTTGCGGCTACCTAAGCGCTACCTAAACGGTGTTAAGAATCATTCCTACGAAAATCATATGTTCTAGAAAGTTTTTTATTGAGATCTTAGGTTCATTTTGTAGTTGATTGTTTCCTTGACTTTTGAACGGTTTGCTACCTATGGACCTGAACAGGGGGAAAAAGGTAAAAAAAATTGAATTTTTTAAAGTTTTTTGCGATTTTGACCTTGAAGATGAAGTTTTTTATATGTTCACAATTTTTGTTCTTTATGGCAAGGGCTACAACTTTGCCTCAGAGAGTATATCAAAATTCCAAACGGTTTGCAAAATATGAGCTCGAGTAAATGATAATTTTTTGAAAAAATGACATCGAGTCCCCACATCTTTGAGGGCCCATAAAAAAAACCTGGAGGACTTTGGGCAAAACTGGGAGACAGGGGTCTTTTTTTTGGTCTTTTATCACGAAGTGGTGTCCGTATATGGTTATTTTGCCATGACTTAAAAAAATAGACAGTGTGTTAGCTGTTCCCAAACACCTTGTGTGCGTCCTGAGAATGTTTTGTTCGATTTTGATTTGCAAATAATCCACACCAAATTTTAAGACTCTTACGTATTTACTTTACATAAGGGTACCCATCCCTGGTTAGAACACTAAAATTTATATAAAATTCTAAAAATTATTGTAAAGTTCTGTAAAATAAATTTTTTTTCAATTGGCTATTTGGCAATATCCCATCAAATGCGCCATCTGTTGCGCAACCGAGTTTAAAATATCCCTATTTTAAAAACAAAAGATGCCTTAAGGTATGCAGTATCTTACATTTTCTTGGCAATAAGATATTTTTGCAGAAAAAAAGTATCCAATATTGGAATCAGGATACTAAGGTAGTAGTTTTTACGAGATGCGGACACAGACAGAAAGACAGACAGAAAGGCAGACAGTTTCTGTTATATTATATATAAATGTAGATTACAATATATATAATTACAAAAAAGTGAATTTAAATTAACCAGCTTAGTAACGAAGACATTTATTCGCACCGACAACCCAGACAAATAGACTAGCGTAATAGCTACGGCCAACCGCCGATCTAAATATTATTGTTCGGCTTAACTCACAATATATTTTTTTTTTGTGTAATTCAAAAAAGGCGTTCTTTGATATTTTTCAAAAGTACTTTTTGGTACTTTTTTTTCATTTTCAAAAATACCAATTTTGTGTTTCAAAAATTTTAAGAAGTTATTTTAAAATAAACTAAGACGCAAGAGTAATTTTAGTAATTTTTCAATAAGTACTTTTTCATAAAGTACAACTTGAAAAAATTTAACGCAATTTTACTTTAGGGATATTTTTTTTAACTAAAATTTTTTTAATGAAGCTTTAAAATTGTTTAAAAAACATAATTTTCAATATAATTTCTTTTCAAACAATGCTTATATGGTACTTTTACTTGGTACTCGCTTAAAACTCTACACTAACCGATTAATTGTATTCGGTACACGTCTTCCGTGTTCATTTTATCCAGGTCATTAAAGACAACGAAATTGCTGATTAAATTGCAAAATTAGGCCCGGAGGGGATTAATTCAAAAAGACTAAATCGATAATTTGATTAGTCACTGCTATAGACTAGTATCTAACTGAATAGTAAGCATTGTAAGGATTGCAAGGCCTCACTTGCCATTTGCCCCAGATTGGACGGAGCAAACACTAAACTGCTTCTGGGTTTAGACATGGGATAGTTATAAAAGTCAGTGTATGTGTGACTAAAAGAATCATTGGATGAGTTAATGGTACAGTGAGGAATTAGTAACAGTCGTACTGAAAGACGCAAGGTAAGATGGCTAAGCGAAAGATTTAATGATGAGCTAAGCGTCGTTTTCATTAGGAAAATCAGCTAATGGCTAAGTGATAGTGATAGAATGTTTTTTTTTAGTTTAGGTACCTAAAGGGCATCACAATAGATCCTCTGGGTCTCCGAGTAAAGCCACTATATATATGGGCTTAATCGCTCGCAACCAAACCTAATAAATGGAATCCAGCTGATCCCACCAATCATTATCTTAGCTTTTGATGTGTTTATTTAAAATAATTTTTTTTATACTTTTAAAAACTTTTTCAAAATGTACTTTCTTGTTCGTAGTGTTTGGTACTTTTCAAAAATTTATTATTTCTGAAAGGCCTGGAAAGCAATAAATTTATAAGTTGATGCAGTATGTTTAGAAAAAGTTGTAGTTTTTCTGTAGTCTTCATTCCAAAAATATACTTTTTTCAAAATGTACTTTCTTGTACATAGTGTTTGGTACTTTTCAAAAAATTTATTTTTTCTGAAAGGCAATAAGTTTATAATTTGACGCAGTATATATAAAAAAGTTTTAGTTTTTCTGTAGTCTTCATTTCATTTGGTGATTTCTTTAAAATATGATTTTTCTTTAGATCATCATTAGTCATCACCTTGAGCTAAAAAGTTCTTTGAAGAATTTTAAAACAATATATTTAATGGAAATAAAAGTGAACATTAAGAACTAATTAAAAATCCCTTAAAGTTTTACAAATAAGCAAAAAAGAAGCATATGTGCAAAGGAAACTAAACTTTTTCAAAAAGTACTTTTTTAATACTTTTATATAAATAATATTTTTTAGTACTTTAATTGGAATTACTTTTTTGGTACTTTTAATCAAATTATTTTTAAGAGATTTAAAGAGCAATTGAAATGCAGTAAGAAAATTTAATTTTGAAGAAAAATTTTCAAAAAGTACTTTTTGACATTTTTTATTTTTGTGTAATTTTTAAAAAAGGAGTTTTTTGGTACTTTTTCTTAAAAATATTTTTGAATAAAAAAGTATACTTATAATTCAATAATTATTTAGCAAAAAAAATTTTCGTAGTTTAAAAAAAAGTGCTAGTGGCTAATGGTACTTTTAATAAAAGTACTTTTTTAAATTGAAATCCAAATATGATAAAACTTTATTAAAGTTGAAATTAAATTATATTTAAGTGAAATTTAACTGTATTAAATATTAACCTAAATAAAATTCGCCATCAATCAACCATCAACAACATCACACAAAATCACAAGTACTCACTGTACAAGTAATGAAAACCATGGAACGACGTAGCATAAATTTCCGCGCCTAACATTTTCTAAATTGCGTTTATTAGTTAATAAAAGTTCACAGTAAAGTCTCGAAAAAAATTTAGTTTTATTGTTTTTTAAACCTAATATTCTATGAGTCCTTCTTAAGTACTTTTTACTGTGGTTACTGCTCTGTGAATACCTTCCTAACATGTACATGTACATGAACATATATTTACCAGTCACAAAAAAAGACTATTTTTCACTCTTATTATTTTTGTAGATTATGGCGATATAGATTTTTTTACATTAAATAATACTAAGAACGTCGTCATACGCTCATGTTTTACATGCTCCTAATGTCAGTAAATTGAAAAATATTTGCTTTGGCTCCCTACCTACCACAAGGTGGTTTATGTAAAAGCAACCAAATTTGCGTTTATTACTGTGATTAAAAAAACTTTTAGTAAATTTTTTTTTTTTTTGTGTAAATAGTTCTAACTATAGGTTGAAAACTAAAAAGGGAAAGAAAAGTAATATTTTTAAATTGAGGTAATTTTTAAAAGGTATTTTTATATTAATATTTTCATCGTTTAATTTGGAGGTACAAAAATAGTTTATGGAATAGCTTTTGCTTTTGCTATTGTAATTTTGATTTTTAATTAATGTTAAACTGATAAAATATGAATATAGATTAGATGGCTATAGAAGTTATTTTCTGATTTAATTGAAATTAGTTTTTGTTGTGCTGAGATTTAATTGCTTAAAAAATTAATTGAATAACTTTAGGAGCCTACTTTTAGGCTTTGAAAATTTAAAAGCTCTGGTCGTCATGGAACCATTATTACTGGAATTTATCAAAATGTTGTGAGGTACATTAATATCCTGATTCCAATAAACTATACTTTCTTTCCGAAAAAAATATCTTATTTCCAAGAGAAAGTGGATAAAAAGCAATTTTTATCGATTTAAAGGTACTGCATACCTTAAGGCATCTTTTATTTTTTAAAGTGCGATATTTGAAACACGGTTGCCCAACAGATGGCGCTGTTTTAAAATAATAAACAAAAAATTAATTGAAAGCGTTATGTTTTAAACACAGTAGCGCAATAGATGGCGCTGTTTTGAAATGAACACAAAAAACGAACTACTTACTGCCAAAAAGCCTTCTACAGAGTTATGATAAACGACCTCTTGCTGCCGGCATTAAATGAGGGGGGCTTGGCGAACAATTTGTTTCAACAAGTTGGTTTTGTAAAGGAAGCGTTTTCTGGTCGCATAATCTCCCCTTTGGTAATTTGGCGTAGTCACCAAGATCGCCTGATTTAATTATTGCAGATTACTTTCTTTGGAGCTACTTGAGGTCGCGTGTTTATGTGGAGGAGCCCTAGACAAATACACCCCGTAAGGAGATTATTTGACAGTTATCACCGGAAATATGAGGAAAGTCATAGAAAATGAGATTAAATAGACACAACAAATGTGTATCAACACTGGCGCCACTCACTTGGCGGATATTATATTTTCCATTTAACAGGGAAAATTTTAAAGGAAAGGCACTCAGGCATATGACTCAGTGTACCTAAGTCTATTCTATTCGCTCTGTTTATGGCCGATTAACCAAGCAATCTAAAGAGCTGGGATAAAGGCAACCCTAAGCCTTTAGACTTAAGCAATAAAATGCTGCCGTTTATTTAGCACTCAAGTTGACTTTTACATTTCCATACAACCACAAAACACAAGTTCTATTTTAAACAAATATATATATGAATCAATTAAAAAATTAATTGAAATTTAATTTAAAACTAATTAAAACCTTTAATTGGTGCAACAAATTTTTGTCTGTGTACAGTTCTGAAGTTTAGAGATAAGTAGAAGGAGGCAGCGCAATGCGATAAGATCATGCAAATTGAATTTTCAGGGAATACTTCAGGTTTTACAAGAGGATATTTTTAGGATGTATAAAGATTTTAATGAAAAAAATGTTATTGTGTTTAACATAGAATTGACTGTCTTGATGTACTTCCGCACGATCCTAATAATTACGGTGATATTTTACACAAATTTTCACAGTTCATATTCTCAAGGACGAAGATTAGCCATCATTAATGGCATACCCGATGTTGGAAAAACCTATTTTTTAGTTAAAGTGCAGGAGTCCTAGAACTATTTTTAATTGAAGAAAATTTTTGTTTTTGATTTTCAAGTACTCCAATACTTAATCAAATTTTTAATAACAGTTTTCAAAATTAAACATTATTAATGCTAATAGTACTTTATTTCTAATTACTTGTGTATTTAAACATAAAGCCTGTTTGTTTTTTTTTTCAAAATACTCCTCCTTTAGCTTTCCTAAACTTTAAAACTTAATTAAGACACTATCGAATTACAAAAGACACACGCATACATACACACACATACACACACACACCCACTGTTATTTAAATTAATAACACTTGATGAAAAGACAATAATAATTTTATGAAAGAACAAGTAATAACAAAATACCTTAAATGAATATTTCCCCTTTTATTATTAAAAACTTCCAGCATTTGGCGTAAGCAATACTTGAGTTTTACCCTCTTTTTATGTGTTAACCTTAGGGGACTGAACATTAAAAACCCATGTCTCCATAAGCGTACATACATACATACATACATACACACACACACACATACATATGTTAGATAGAGCGATAAAGCCTTTAACAAAACACTAATATAAAGAAATAAAAAGTACGAACAGCTAAAAATAACATACTGCAAGCCTACTTAGGCAGTTAATGAAAGAAAAAAAATTATATAAACAACAATAAAAACAAAACATAAATAAGTAGAAAAATAAAATTCAGGAAAAAAAACCCAAGATAATGTTTCAGAAGTTTAAAAATTGCAAATTCGACTCAGAGACACCCTAAACGAAAAGGTGTTTAGAAAAACAAGAATTTTTTAAAATTAATTTTTGAATACCAGCAAAAATAGGTGTAAGTTCAGGTAAGTAAACTACCTGAATTCCTATCTGACATAATTATCATTTCAATCAATTTAAAGCCGAAAATTAAACCCGAAGATTAAATAAAACAAATTTAATTTATATGATTCGCTTTTAGAAGTGGACATAGTTACTTTTTATATCAAATCATGAAGATGTATATATTCCTCTGGAGCTTTTCAATTCTCATCTCAACTGAACTGAGAGAGTGTAAGAATAACTTTACCAAAACTTTAGTCTCCTTCACCATTTACCATTTGCAAGTAACTTTCCCTAGTTGCTTAAAATAGTAGTTTTGCTTTCATAAGTTACATTTTTCTTGACATTGTCCCATCCGATTATTAGTTAGTGTGACCTTAAAAGCACAAGTTCATCGGTCGCCGGTAACTGGTACAGCTGTTTTGGAGAAATCTAAAATTCCTAAATTAGCCAATTCAAGCCAGCACATTATTTCGAGATTTTTGAGAGGTGGAAAAATTTTGTATTTTTTGTTTTTTGTTTTTTATTCTATCCTCCATGATTATAGGCAACCGTGATTTGTAAATAACAGCAACCTTACTTACATTAAGACACATACAACCACCACCAGCAGACTTTACTCTTGACATTAGTGATTTCAGCTTGTCGACTTTCTCATGACGGAGGCTGTAGTAAATGCTAGCATTTTTCCAAGCCTTAGTTTCCCCATGGCACCCACATTTAAGAAGTTGTTACCAGTCGTCCTAAGTCTTATGCTAGAATGTGCAGGACATTCACACACAATATGCGCTATCGTCTCAGCCTCTTCCAGGCACAGTCTGCAAGTATCATCTTCTTCGATTTTCATCTTAACTAGATGATACTTGAAGGTTCCCTGACCTGTCACTAACACAGTTACACAGAAAAAATTATTTTCACCAATTAAAGGATTTAATTGGTTTCATATTAACATTTAATTAAATATTTAATTGATTCAATTAATTGATTCAATTAATTGTTAAATTAGGAATTGTTTTAATTTTATTTTTGATCTGTTTTAAACACATATATACTTGAATCAATTAAAAAATTAATTGAACTTTAATTTAAAACTGATTAAAACCCTTAATTGGTGAAAAAAAAAATTGTTTGTCTTTGTATACAGCTTAAGGTACTTCTATTATATCTAAACACCGTTCAGACCTTTCCGCCAAGGGGCTCTTTGAGCATCATTTGAGCCTCAATACAGGTTTAGTTACTTCAGCCATTGTAAGACCTTCGCTCACATTAGGCCATTTCCCACCGAAATTCACATCGGATCCCCGCTTTCTAGCTCGTCTGCTGCTGCATTCCCAGCTGTGCCTATTTGTCCTTTAACCCACATCAACGTTACCTTATTAAGCGAGGCAGATCTGTTAAATTTTAAAACATACTCTAGCAGTAGAATAGACTACACGTGCACTTGCTTTATGCGTTTTATAACCCACTGGTTGTTAAGTGCAATAAGAAACTTTCTTCCATGCACCCGATATTTCATCAGGTGATTGAAGGCATGCAGCAACCCAAGCAATTACGCCTGGTAAAATTATTCGTACTACCCCAAACCCAGACTAAAGGACAGGTTCAGTTGATCGGAATATTCACCTGCTCCTGCTTTACCGTCCATAAGAGAATCATGAGTAAGAATGCTGATGTCGTTCTCCATAATCTAAGTGTATATAAAGCCTTCCCCCGGGGGTACCAATTGTCATTGCAGAACATTCTCAAATGCCTTGACGAGCTGCTCACGGGGAAAATAATAGGGGCACCAGACGCAGGGTTCCTGGAGCCCAAAAGATCTGTTGTTTTATAACACGCGTTCTCTTCGAGGCCCGACCAGTGCCCAAAGAACTGGTATCACAGGAATCGGTAGCCCCACAGAGACCCTCTCGTCACTGTGACCGGTTATGGGTAAGGTCCCCTTCGGAGGTACGCGTGGTGGTTGTGTTTTAAGATCGATGTATGGAGATCAAAATGTGCTATTGAATTCTCAACAGATGGAGTTGGATAGTCTCCAACCCCTAAGCAAGAGGTTAGAACATGGGTCCATGGCTAGCCATGTTCTAAAAATTGCTACTCACTGTGACTGTATGACTCACTTAATTCGTTTATCGTGCCTCTTACACAGGGCACGTTATGGTAGGGTGTGCCGTTACTATACAGTGGGGGCGCTAGTCTACGTCCGATGCAGTCTTTTGACTATTTTTCTTTCAATCATTTGTTCCATGGGCTTTAGAGCTTTTATAACCTCATTTTACTAACTAGGCACAGAATACTCTTTGGTTTGCTGTTCGGCCAAATGGCATCGCTCTTCATAATTAAAGCTGACACTGGAGCCATTGACCTAATGCATAAATGTAATGGCAGCAATCCCAACATTATCTCAATTGCTGGTGTTGAAGCCGCGCATATTGCACCACTTATACTCATACAAGCAAACCTTTGAACCCCATCCAACTTACGCATAATTGTACTTTCAGAGGCTTTAATTTATATTGTGAAAAATATAGGATTTTTTTTTTTTCACAAATAAAACCATATTAATTAATGCTTGCGACAACGCTGAGATGAACACTTGCAGGTACGGTGAGCTGCACGATGAGATTTCGGAATATGTTGTTGTGCCTGTTTTACCTTGAGATCTGGTAGAACAAAATGGATATAAACGATCTTTCAACGTACAAAATTATTGGCTTTATCAGTAGCCTAGAACTTCTTCGTTGAACATAAAGGCTGTACAGAAGATCCTTTAGGTCGCGACACCTAGCGCCTATTACTTAATAAGAAATTTTTTTTCCGAAGAACTTCTTTCTCTTATAAAGTTGATATTAAAACTTAATTGCAACTTAATTTTATGACCTATAGCTTCTTTTTCGTATAATAATTAAGAGTGTAGGGTGCTCAACCCCAACATCAAGTGGGTATAACCTGTGCAAGACATCAAGATACTTAGAGCATTTACGTGTGTATGTATGTACTTGTTAACTGTCAAATGAACGCACACCGGAGATACTTTTTTCAACTTGTTTCGTTTTTTTTTGTTTGTCTTGAAGCCAGACAATTTAGCAAGAAAAAAGAAATGAAGTATTATTTGCAAAAAAAAAAAAAAAAAGATGTTAAGAAAAAAAATTTACATGATTAACCTTTTTGTGCAAAAATAAAAAAAAAATATAATGAAAAAGCGTTTTATTTTTTCTTTTTTTTTAAGGAAATTTAGTTACACATACACACACATAGTAGCTACCAGTACAGGGTAACCAAGCTAGACTATGAGACACTTGAGAATAGCAACAACAACAACAACAGCAATAAAAAATAACAAAAGAAATAATAACAACTTCACCTTTAAAACACTTCAAATCACACCATCAAGAATGAGGGGAACCTAAAAGTCACTTATATAACATACGAGTACGCACACACATACATACACACTTAACCATACACATGCACACATATACATACATACATACATACATCTATTTCAATACGAGCAGTATAAAATGAACTTTGTTACCCTTGAATGCAGGTTGAACAGCAACAAGATAAAGAAGACAAAGGATACCAATAGGTAGTGTCAGTAGCTACATTCAAGCCTACTGTCAGACAGTCAGTCACTTAGTCACTTCATTTGTAACTCACAAACTAACTAACTAACTCACTCACTCATTTACTCACTTACTCAGTCAGTCAGTTATTCTTTTTCTCATTCATTCATTTATTCATTCATAAATTTATTCTGTCATGAAGCCTAAAACACAAATTTAATTCATGTGCAGCAAAGTTTTATTTATAATTTTAAGATGCGAGAAGAGTTTTTAGGTCTGGCAGAAAAGTTTTCTTTTTTTTATGTTACAACAACAACGACAACAAAAAGAATTACTTGGAATATTACTGGCAGCTTTAGCTGCAGCAGCAGGAAATTACCCTTTTTTTCTCTATAGTAACAAGTGAATGAAATTTAAATGAATGAATAAATATAATAAAAACATATTTAAACAAAAAAAAATAAATGAAAAAAAAAACAGAAAAACTCCTGCCATGAATAATAAAATTTATTCGTGTAAAAAGAAATAAACTGCAAAGAACATTTAACATATTTAACTAAGAGTGCGTAATGTAATTTCTTGTTTTCTTGTTTTCTTTGCTAAGTACTACATTTTCTATTTTTATTTTTATTTAAAATTCCAGCAGAACATGTGTAAAGAAAGTTGTTAAACAGATTTTACTGAAGTGATAAACACGTATGAGCGTTGAAATGTCTGTATGGGGAGAAGTTATAGATTACAGCTGATGAAAATTGTATTTTTTTTTCTGAAATAGTGGGTTCATGACCATAATGTACGGCATTTAAGCGATATATTTTTTTTAATTTTTGTTTATTAATTGCCACTGTTTTTATACCCTTCACCACAGGTGGAAAGCGTAAATATAAGTTTGTGATTGTAGTCTCTACAATGTTCGTTTCCGACCCCACAAAGTGTATATGTTCTGGATGCTTATATGTACATAGAGAAGTTGATCAAGCGATGTCAGTCTGTCCGTGTTCGGGTAGTAATGTCATTTGCCAAGGCACCAGAAGAGATACACAAAATAAGCACACCAATCTGTCAGGAATATTTTCGGATTGTAATTCAGCAACATCGGATCATTCCTTTGGAGAATATTTTTTCACGTTTTTTTTTTTAAATTTTTTTCGGCTTTAATGATTCTCTTTTGCTTTTCTTTGTCAAATAAATATTAGACCGCGACAGGTAGATCGGAAGGAGTGCATACAGATATCGGGGGTCAATAACCCCCTGCGAGGGGCGACTTCTATTTGTTTGTTTTTCTGCTTTGAATTGTATTAAAGACCTTTATAGAAAGCAGTACATATAGACCAACCCAATGGACCCACAGGGTACCCACTGGTCAGAGGGTCAATCTGAGGAATTTTTTTTTTTGCTTTAGTCTGACCATTCTAACTCAATATAGATTGCAGGAAGGTCCTAAATTAAAAAAAAAAGTAAAATTAAAATTAAATTTAAAAAAAAAAATTTTTTAAATATTTCCAGAACATTTTTTAATTCTATTTTTTAATAAGCACTAGGTCTTTTTATAAAAATGTTTTAATAATTTTTAGAAACCATTTTCGAAACAATATTTTTATAGAAAAATTTTCGAAAAAAAATTTTTTAAAAAATTTTAGAAATAAATTTTTTAAAAAATTTTAGAAATAAATTTTACTAAAAATTTTCAAAATAATATTTTTTACAAAAAATTTTCGAAAAATACTACTACTACTAAAATACTACCTTGGGGAACCTGGGAAAAACTTTCGAATAGTTAAATAATTTTTTATGAACTTATAAAAAAAGTTTTTGGGCAAGTTCAGCTTTAACTTATATATAAGGCCTTCGTGCCATAACTTGTCGAATGCTTGAGAAACGTCGATAAAAAGCGCAGAACAGTATTTTTTTCTTCAAAGGTCTTTTTAATTACATTTACTAATCTGTGTGGTTGTTGGATCGTACTATGTTGTTTTCTGAAGCCAAATTAATGGTTCGGAATACATCCTTTTGGCTTTGCTCAGATATAAGCAGGGTACCTTAAACTGGTTACCGAGAGATCATGAAATTTTGAAGTGTTACTTGGCCAAAGAGAAAATCAAAAAAGATAACAGCAACAGACTGACCCTGTAAGAGGCTCTGATGGTGGCATACATTGAGTGTGTACGTCCATTAGTAACAAGCACATACACACAGTAATAAAATGATAATCAACATACACACAGTAATAAAAAAAATCAATGAAGAAACGAAAGGGAATCATAAAGTTATTATAGCATCCTCTCTCAGTCTGCAATCTCTATCCGAAGGACTCCATGAAATTAAATTAGTGGCAAATTTCCAATCGGCAACAGAAATCATGTCAGTTACTGGTATGTTTCAATATCCTACCCTCCTCTCTGCGTTTATATAAAACAACAGTATTTTAACATGACATACTTGCATAAATGGTACGTTTGGGGAAAATACCACTAACTCAATCTAGTGTTAAACGATTAGAATTAATGCCTGCTAATAGTCTTAAATTCAGGTTTGGTGTTATTTTTCAATTCTTCTGATTAAAAATGAATGACAAAAATGAATAAAAAAAGGATCATGTTTAAAATTCTATAAACATCTATATTAGCTTAAAGTGCTAAAATAAATTTTAAAAAATAAATTAAAATAAATTCTCAAAATGATGTTTGAAATGTTTTAATAAAATCAAACTTTAATTAACACCAATCTCCCTGAAAGTATTCTATGGGCCATACCCACACTCTTATGTTTAAATGATATTTATGCTAAAACGCACATAACTTATAAGTGTCCTTTATTTTAATTCCTGTATATAAATTGCAATTAACAAAGTTTTAGTTTTGTATAAAGAGCGTTAGTTACGTGTAGATTTTCCTAATCATGTTACTAGTTATTAAATTTAATTAAAATTAAAAACTTTTAAAATATAAGTTTGCAAGTGAATTCTGTAATGAGTAATAATAATAATAATAATAATTTTATAAATTTTAATTAAGTTTTAAGCCACTTACTCATATTTAACAATTTTGTAAAAGTATCTTTTTAGCAGGACTTACCTATAAAGAGAAAAAAAAACAAGAAATTAAAATTAAAATAATTGTTTTTATATCTCAAAATCAAAAGAGGTTTTTATGTTGTTAGAGTTTTTAAAAGTAAAGTCATTACAAAAATTATTATAGCAACAGTTAATTTTAATGTAATTAAATTTGTTTCCTAATTAAAGTGAAAAGGCCTTATAATAAACTAGCTGTGCCCACACACGTTGTGTGTGTTCTGATAATATTTTGTTCGATTTTACTTTAAAAGTTAACCACAACAAATTTTAAGACTCTTACTTTCATAGTGCTTCACGTATACGTATTTACTTTATATGAAGGTATCCATCCCTGGATAAAATTCTAAAATTTATATAAAATTCTAAAATTTTTAAAATTATTGTTAAGCTCTGTAAAAGGTGTTTAAAATATTTGAATAACAATGTAATTCCACAAAGTAAAAATACAAATCAAATACAAATTTTATTCAATTGGCTATTTGGCAGTAAGTAATTCATATTTTGTAATTATTTTAAAACAGCGCCATCTATTGCGCAACCGTGTTTAAAATATCCCGTTTTCAAACATAAAGAGTGCCCTAAAGTATGCAGTACCTTTAGATCGCTGCTTTTTCTCCATAAATATCTAAATAAATTCTAAATAAATAAATTTCATAAATTTCTAAATAAAGGATATATGTCGACCTTTTTAAATAACGCATATCATAGGACATATTTGCTAGCAAAAGAAACTTTAACAAAAACTACAACTTGTAAACCTAACGTATTTTGCATTTGTTGGTTTTTAAATAATATCAAACCAAATATAAAACTTCGTTATTTCGGGTTAATTTATATTCTGCCTAAATATACCCAAATAATGTTCTGTAAAATAAAATCAATCTATCAATTAAAAATATAAATTCTAGTAATTAAAACCAACTATAACATGACATGATTTAATAAAAATTACGCATACATATCTGGCCAACAGTAGTATTAAATCTATACTTAGGTCAAGCAGCAGCACTTGCAAATTACTTAAGATATTTTCTTTTCATTTTGAGAATTTAATATTCTACAATTTATATATATATATATATATATATATATATATTTTTTTTATGTTAAACACCTGAGATTTAATCTTAAGACCTTCACTTGCTTAAACATCTCATATTATTAAACAACTCCTGATTGCATGTGTGTAGAAAACCACACAAAAATAAAACAACAAAATATAACTTAACTTGCTGCCATTAGAAATAAATAACTATTTAATAGTAAATCCAGTCATTTGGAATTCATCCTTTCTATGGAAAATTTAAACCAATAGCTGTGGTTTCAAATGTGTATTATCATGTGGATATATATATGTATATATGTATATCGAAATGTATATTTTTATTAACGCAGCTGTATAGGATATATAACTCAAAAGAAATGAAGTTAATTAAACTGACCTTTAGTAAAATGTAATCTGTATGAAAAAGTTGTATATGTATAATTGATTATGTTACACATACGTGGTTTTTACTATACATATACGAAAATTAACGAAAGTCAACAATAATTAATTAAACAAATATGTTATAGGTGACAATCTAACGAAAAATTATAATTAAAGGCGTTGAGTAAAAGAAGTTTAGGCAACTAAATAAAACTCGGAATTTTTAAATTTAGGTAAAATTTTTAGTTTTGTATTTTAAAACCGTTTCTAAAGAAAGTCACAAAAAAAGGATATATGAGAGCCTTATTACCGGATAAAAATTTCGAAAAAACTTTGACCACATTTTATGCTGTAGCGTTAACTACAACTTGTAGGCATACAAATAATTAAGTATTAAGTAATTTTTAGAAATTTTAATTAGTTTGAAAAATAAAAATTTTTAAAAATTATATTTTTTTTGTATTTTATCACTGCTATACATATTTGAACTAACAATAAGTACATATATTATAAAAAAATATTTTTCCAAGTTTTTATATTTAAAAATAATAATAAAATTTTAAAAATACACAAAAAGGATATATGAGAGGCTTTCACCAAAAAAAGAATTTTAGAAAAAAATGTATAAAAAATTATGTATCAGCATAAATGACAACTTGTAAGCATCTAACAAATTTAATATGAAGCAATTTATGGAGATGATTAAAAAAAATAATAAATTTTTTAGAAAATAAATTTATTTTTATAATTTTATATGTAAAGATAAAAAATTATTTTTATAATTTTATATGTAAAGCCTATTGACATGGAAGTCATAAAAAGGATATATTAGAGTCTTTTAATTATACAAGAACTTTGCATAAAATACAAATTGTTAAAACATATAAAAAACTATTTTTAGTTTTTTTTTTTTATTTAAATATTTTAAATTAATTTCCTAAATTTTTGATAATTGTTTGCCATAAGAAAAGAAATTTATATCTTTAGAACCGAAATCAATATGACCAAAAAATAAATTTTTTTTTCTGTTCTTATTTGCAGTGTAAAAAAGATATTTACTTCTACACATGTAGATGTCTGCAGTCACCATTTATTTAATTGACATTTTTTTTTTCATTTTTATATATTTTCTTTCATTTTTAATTTGATTGATTGTCTTGTGCTTTTATTTTTAGTTTTTACCTTCTTTTTCCTAGGATTTAACAAACACACCCACACATTTATTTTCGTTTTTTAGGTTGTTAAAGAAATTTTTTGGTGACAACAATATACAAAAATAATAGTTGTCAAAAAAAAAAAAAGAAAACATAAATTTTTGAAATTATTTTTTAGTTAATAATATACAACAAATAAAAAATAAAAACGAGAAAATTGTCCTTTGACCTTAAGCGCGAAGTTGGATCAAGTACACCTGTCCTTGAACAAAAATAATTAGTATAACACAAGTCGAATTGTATCAGAATTCAAATATTTATTAACAGAAATAAAATAAATGTATTTAGTCGTAAATCAAAGTCAATTAAAAAAAAATACTTGTTGTTTTTCATTTGTATATTTTGAACAAAAAAGCAAAAATTAATGTCATTAAAGACGGTTAACATATTTGTTGCTTGAAGGTCATGAAATAAATTTGTGTCCGAGCTAAAAATAGAAATATTGGTGTATATTAGATTATTTAAGATTTATTTTAATGTAGTTGTAATCAAGCTGATATAAAATATTTTTTTTCCTAAAAACTGCTATCTTGAGTGCAGTTTTGGTAGCGGGTATAATAAATAATTTTAATAATATTTTTTGCTCTGTTTTTTAAAATTCTCGAATTATAAAAATACATTTTTTTTATTTAATTAATACTTATTTTATTTACTTTCCAAAAAAAGGATATATGGCGAACTATTGCAAAGTGTAGTTGCTTTGAAAAAATTTTAGTAGCAAAGTAATCGCTATGCAATTTTACGAACTGTAGGCTTAATTTATATGTAAATATCATAGCTTTTTAAAAACCCTCTTGATAAAAAGTATCATTTTTATTAAAAAAATGGTATTTTTCAAAAAAATGTATTAAAGTTATTTTTCCAACAAATGTGTTAGAAACGTTATCCGCTTTGACAAAAAAAAAAAAAATTCTTTGAATTTCAAAATAAAGGATATATGGTGAACTTTTACAAAATTTAAATTTTTAGACAAATCTTTTTTACAAAGTGAACTTCACACCTCAATACAAATTGTAAACATATAATAAACAACAATGTGATGCTTGTTAAAAAACTAATCGTTATAACATTTAATCATAATTTTTGTGATTTAAAATTTTCATTTTATTTCCAGCAATAATGTTAATTTACATATATTAATCTAGTCTTTAGCAAAAATATTACTATATAAATTTTTTTTTCAAATTTCAAAATAAAGGATATATTGTAAACTTGTGTAAAAATAAAATTTTTTGAAATTTTTATTGTCCAAAAGAAACCACATATAAAAATATAAACTGTAAGCAATGGGTTGTTTAAAAAAAACAAACAACAACAATGTGACGTTTATGAAAAAACTAATTGTAAATATTATAGAGCATACTTTTTGTGACCTAACATTTACATTTCATATCACTTAATAATGTTTACTTACATTTGCCAAGTCCGTCGTTACGAACATTATTCTAAATTACTATATTAAATACTATTTATTGAATTCCAAAATAAAGGATATACAGGAAACTTTTTCAAAAATTTAATTTTTATGAAAATTTTTTTGCTAAAGTGAACTTTAGACAAAACTACAAGTTGTAGCCATATTGTTTAAATCAATGTGTCTTTTTTTACAACTTATTGTATCCTATAAAAAAATTTTTTTTTAAATATTATATTTAGGTTTAACGAAAATATTTCTTTTCTTTTATTAAAGCTATCCTTTCAAACATAACTTTAAAATATACTAAATAATAGCTATTTTATTAAAGAAAAAGTTTTATAAAATTAAATTAAAAAATGTTATTCCTATCCTTTCATAACTTATCTTAACTTTCTCTTGCAAAAATAAATAAATAAATAAAAAAATTCCATTGTGTATTTAATAGACTATAAACCAAATTGAATAAGTTCAACATTATATTCTCCTAAAAAAAAAAAAAACTATACGCACTTTTTCCATTAAAAAGAAACAACAGCATGTCCTTGAACTGTGACATTTTTTATTTTCATATAATTTTTGGCTGCTAATATTCACTTCGCCACACCAATACCTATTCCAAAATAGTTGTTATATTTTTGCTAGTATTTTTAGAAGAAAATAATAGTGACAACAAAAAAAAAAGTATCACAGATAAAAATAAAATACCAAAGAAATTAAGTTTGAAATGAGAACAAGCTTTAATCCTTACACATTCCATTTATAGATAATTTGATTTTATAGGCATATTAAAAATTTTATATTAAGTTTTTCGTAGTTTTACATCCTTTGTATTTCACTAAATTGTTATTTTTTTAATACTTTAGATTTCCTTTAAAAAATTTTTAAATTTTTTTTTTCTTACAATCAATGATAAAATTCAGTTTTTCATTTATTAAACAACACCAGCACAGAAATTAATAAATAAAAACATACTGCGATAAAGTTAATAATAACACGCCCCTGTTTTAATTACAAATAACATAATTCTTGCAAAAAAAAAAACCGACTTCGAAACAGATAGAAAGGGCACCAATTCAAAACTAAAAATGTAAGAAGAAATCTGTAAGATTTAGATTTAAACCAAATAAAATATGCCCCAAAATTAGAGGGAAAAGGAGTAAAGACTATGTGAATATCAAGCCTCTCCCTAATACTGTTCAAAAGTTAGGCTATTTTCACCAGCATCCGTATTTTATGGGGACACCATTCAAGCCTCTGTGTATAACGGTTTCAAAGATAGGGTCACATAGATCAAATAACATCTCATATTGGGACACCCTTTAATTTACAATTTTAAATTAAAGACCTGTTGTTATAAAGGACGTGGTCACAAATATTCTTTGTAAATTTCAACTGTCTGTCTATTACGGTTCAAAAGTTTGGCCATATATATCAAATTACATGAACTATTGGGACACCCTTTACATTATAATTCCAAATATTTGTACTTGTTATCATACCAGAGAAAGTAGTGGATATTCTGCCTAATTTTCAAGTGTTTGTGTTTAAAGGTTCAAAAGATAGGGCCATATAGATCAAATTACGTAATTTATGGGGACACTCTTTAGTTTCTAAATTCAATTTGTATACTTGCTATAGTGGACTTTGCAATACAGGTTCCTTGTAAATTCCAGCTGTCTGTCTATAACAGTTCATACATAGAATTACATTTACTATTGGGACACCCTTTTATTTCCAAATTCAAATTTTATACTTTTTGTTATAGCTGATTTAGCAATACAGGCTCTTTGTAAATTTCAGTGGTCTGTGTACAACTGTTCAAAGGTATGGCCATATACATCAAATTAAATGAACTATTGGAGCACCCTTTAATTTAAAATTTTGAATATTTATACATTTTATTATAACGGTCATAGTAATCGACAATCTGTAAAATTTTCAAGGTTTTGTCTATAACGGTTAAAAAGATAGGCATATATAAGTCAAATTACGGCACCTATGGGGACACCCTTTACATTTTAAATTTATTTCTGCCGTTGGGAGCGACACGCAATTTTTAAAAATTTTAATTTGGTGCCCTTTACGATTTTTAATACACGTAAAGAACATGTATGTTGTATGGGGACACCCTTTAATTTTTAATATAATGAACTGTTTTTAAAATGGGACCAACCTGAAAGCATAATCCTTCAAATAAAGAAAAATTTTAAAATCGGTTCAGAAAGGGCTGAGTTCTGCGGTTACATTCATAGAAAAAAAGCAACATTCAGACGAATTGATAACCTCCTGCTTTTTTGAAGTCGGTTAAAAAACAAAAAATATGTAGAACACCTTATTGCATTAAATTTTATAAACAACAAATAAACTTTAAAAATAAACACCAAATCATTTGTATTTTTCTCTACTTTCTCTTGGAAATGAGATATTTTTGCGGAAAAAATCCTATCCTATATTAGAATCAGGATGCTAAGGTACCTCCTCACAAAGTTTTGTTAAAATCCATCCAGTTGGTTTTACGTGATGCGAACACAAATGAAAAGCAGACAGACAGACAGACGGAAATGAGTTACTATATTATTATATGTATAGATAATTTTCATTTTTTTATACGAAAACACCATGTATTATTCATAAAAAAAAATTCTTGGAATGTTGGAAAAAAGTCAAAAAAAAATGTTTGCATATTTTAGGGCGGTTTAAAAAATAACTGTAACTGAACACAAGAGAAATTTTATCAGCATATAAAAACAAATAAAAATAACAAAAAATTGTGTGGCCTATCTGTAGGCTGTAAGTGCAAAAACACACTTTTAACTATAGAAATACATACTACATCGTTGTTATAAAAACAAAATATTTATATATATATTTTTATACCTACACACAATGTGGTATTTATTAAAAAATTCTCGGAACGTTTTAGTAAATCGTAAAATTTTTTATTGCATATTTTTAGGCGTTTTATTTTATTAAAAATAGACAAAATTTTATTAGAAAATAAAAACAACGAAAATGTCCTGTTAATGATAATATGACAAAGAGAGAGACAAATTTATAGGAAACATCAAAAAATACTAAAAAAATATCTATTTATAACCAGTAATATCACACTTCGTTGAATGTTAAAACTAACAAAAAACTAGAAGTATAAATTCCTATAGTCTTTGTTTAAGAAAAGTTAATATTGGTTTTAAGATAAAAGTACAATGTATATTATTCAAGGTATTGTCCAGCGATAGCTTAAACTTTTCCCAATTTTCTCATAATTCATGAACGCAATTACAAAACTAATTATAATTTTTCGAGTCTCGAAACGAACCAAGGATATCTGCTTCTTAACCCAGATGTGTGCATATGTTTATAGAATGTTGTGAGTGATCATTACAACTTGTATATATAAATTCACTTAAAATATCTAAGATTATTTAAATGTGCTTTAAAACTTGTTTTATTTTAAAAAAAATATTTTTAATTACAGCAAAGGATATGAGATATACTTTTGAAAGGATAACTGTTTGTAAAAATATTTTATGCAGCAACATTATCTACAATTAACTTTTAAATTGTGGGTATAAACAAGACTTTTGGCATCCAACCCTCGTATATAGTAAAAATATACACATTTATCTTATCTGTACATATAATAAAAGAGTAACTAATTTCCACTCAGTCTGTCTGCCTTTCTGTTTGTGTTCGCATCACGTAAAAATTACTGCATGGATTTTAAGAAAATTTTTTGAGGAAATAACTTAGTATCCTGGTTCCAATATAGGATACCTTTTTTCCGCAAAAATATCTTATTTTCAAGAGAAAGTGGAGAAAAAACAGTGAAAGTACGGCGGGATTTTTTACCCATTTAAAGGTACTGCATACTTTAAGGCAGCTTTTATTTTTGAAAGCGGTATATTTTAGAAACGTAGTACAATAGATGAAGCTGTTTTAAAATGGCCACACAAAAAATGAATTACATACTGCCAAATAGCCAATTGAATAAAATTTGTATTTGATTTGTATTTTTAACGGACTTCAAAAAAAAATAAGGAGGTTATCCATTCGTCTTAATGTTGCTTTTTTATGTATATAACCGCAGAACTCAGCAATTTCTGAACCGATTTTAAAATATTTTTCTTTATTTTGTTTATTGTATTATTCGACCTTTTAGTATATAAAATTATTTATTTTTATTTGGGCTCAAGGTCTAATTTATTGTTTTTCACTTTAGTTTTTCCTGATGAAGAACACCAAAGGTGTTCGAAATATCGATTTTTAAAAAATAAAATTTAATAAAACAAAATAGAGTTTTATTTAAATTAGACCTTGAGCCCAAATAAAAATAAATAATTTTTCTTTATTTGAAAGTTTTTGCTTTTAGTTTGGTCCCGTTTTAAAAACAGTTCATTATATTAAAAATGAAAGGGTGTCCCAATACAACATACATGTTTTTTACGTGTATTAAGAACCGTAAAGGGCACCAAATTAAAATTTTAAAAAATTGAGTGTCGCTATAGCTCCCAACAGCAGACATTAATAAAAAATACATTTAAAATTTAAAGGGTGTCCCCATAGGTGACGTAATTTTAACTATATGGGCCTATCTTTTGAACCGTTATAGACAAAAGCTTGAAAATTTGACGGAATGTCGATTACTATGATCGTTACAATAAAATGTATAAATTTGAATTCTATTTTTTAATAAGCACAAAGTCTTTTTTATACAAATGTTTTTTTTTTTAATTTTTATTCTCAATATTTCGCTACACCATTGGGTAGCAACTTCATTCATGTAGCGAAATATTGAGAATGAAAATTAAAAAAACATTTTTATAGAAAAGACCTTGTGCTTATTAAAAAATAGAATTCAAATATAATAAAAAATGGTCAAAAACTACAATAATTATTTAAAATGTATAAATATTCAAAATTTTAAATTAAAGGGTGCTCCAATAGTTAATTTAATTTGATGTATATGGCAATACTTTTGAACAGTTGTACATAGACCGCTGAAATTTACAAAGAACCTGTATTGCTAAGTCAGCTATAACAAAAAATATAAAATTTGAATTTGGAAATAAAAGGGTGTCCCAATAGTTAATGTAATTCTATGTATGTGGCCAAACTTTTGAACTGTTATAGACAAACAGCTGAATTAACAAGGAACCTGTATTGCAAAGTCCACTATAGCAAGTATACAATTTGAATTTAGAAATTAAAGGGTGTCCCCATAAATTATGTAATTTGATCTATATAGGCCTATCTTTTGAACCGTTAAACACAAAAATGTGAAAATTAGGCAGAATGTCCACTACTTTCTCTGGTATAATAACAAGTATAAATATTTGGAATTATAATGTAAAGAGTGTCCCAATAGTTCATGTAATTTGATATATATGGCGAAACTTTTGAACCGTTATAGACAGATAGTTGAAATTTACAAAGAATTTTTGTGGCCAAGTCCTCTATAATAACAGGTCTTTAATTTAAAATTGTAAATTAAAGTGTGCCCTAACAAGTGATGTTATTTGATCTATGTGACCATATCTTTGAAACCGTTATAGACAAAGGCTTTAATGGTGTCCCCATAATAGGCGGATGCTGGTGAAAATAGCTTAACTTTTGAACAGTAATAGGGAGAGGATTGAAATTCACATAGTCTTTACTTTTTTCCCTCTAATTTTGGCGCATCTTTTATTTGGTTTAAATCTTATTCTTACAGATTACTTCTTAAATTTTTAGTTTAGAATAGGTGCCCTTCTATCTGTTTTATACTTTGTAGAATTACATTGTTATTAAAATAGTTTTAAAGACCTTTTACAGAGCTTTACAATAATTTTTAGAATTTTTGAATTTTATCTAGTGATAGGTAACTTTATATAATGTGAATACAGAAAAGTCGTAAAATTTGGTGCGGATTACTTTCAAAGCAAAATCGAAGAAAATATTTTCAGGACGCACACAAGTCCTGTGTGCGAAATTATATTATTGATAGTCTTTAATATTAATTTCCAATAACAATTTTTAGAGTTTATAGTAGTTTTAAGAAATTCTAAGAAAAAATTAATTTTAGCCGTTAAAGAAAACATGTTATTTAACAAACAACAATACATTTGAAATATTTGCATATTTTCCGGAAATTTTGCCACATTTTAAAGAAAATATTGCCACATTTATTTAACTTGTATGCTTTCAAATAAGCGTTGAGTGATTTTTATTATTAAAAAAAAATTAAGATGTGATTTTTATTTTTTTTTTTTTTTTTTGGAATAAAGGATATACGGCGAACTTTTGCAGGAGCATATATTTTGAAAAAATGTTTATAGCACAATACAACTGAAAGTAATATATAAATTGCAGGCATACATTTTTGAAAATTTGCCACATTTTTAAAAAAATATTGCCACATTTTTTTAAGTTTTATGCTTTCAAATAAGTGTTGAGTGATTGTTAATTAAAAAAAAAAATAAGATGTGATTTTTTTTTTTTTTTTTTTTGGAATAAAGGATATACAGCGAACTTTTGCTAGAGGAAATATTTTGAAAAAATGTTTATAGCACAATACAACTGAAAGTAATATATAAGTTGTAGGCATAAATTTTTGTTTTATTTTATTAATTTAAAATTATTAATAAATAATTAATTTTTGAAAAAAAATTTCAAATCTGGCAATATTTGAACATTTTTTCTGCATACAGATTTCTTAGCTTTGAAGTTATTCTAAAACTCATATATAATAAATCCTGTCAACAGCTGTCATTTAGTTATTTACAACAGCTCTTGTTGTTGTTCATTTCTTAAAATTCGAACAAATCACTCTTAAGGCGATGTATTTATAAATAAAAATACTCCATAAAGTATACTTTATATGTGCTAAGTAATAAATACTATTATATTAATGTTTTTTACTCCACTTCATAATTCAGTGTCGTTTCCTTTTGCAACATTAAAAGCTTTTTTTTTTTCAAATTAAAATAAATATTTTCTATTTTTTTTTTCCTACGTATCCTTGCGGTAGTAGTGGTTTATATTTTTAATGCTGGTGTTACTACTCAACAGTTGTATGTACATTTAATAATGCCAGCTTTAAGTTATCATTTATCACCATCAGTTTTCCAGCAGTTTGCTACATGCCATGTTATTCTTCATGTTTCAAGAACTAAACATATTCATGTGAGTTTCAAGCGAGCATTCATTAATCTCATAAAATCTCCTTTTATAAATTTACGTTAACATTTAGCTTTTTTGACTTGCTTGATAAATAGTTTTTGTTGTTTCGTGTTTTTGAATATATTTTTTTGTTTTGTTTTTTGCTTTTTGCTTTCTTTAAAATAAAAAAACTGTTAGTAATTGCTTCTTGTTATTCCTTTGGCTTCCACTGCTTAGCTAAATAAAAGAAATGTTTTGTCAGCTGGCAGCATAACATCAATCATAAAGTATTTTTCCTGGACTATTTTTCATGTGTTGAAGTAGGAAAAAGATGAAATTTATTTTGCTGTTAGTTTTACCTACTAACATCTTATTGATTGGTCACTTAAGGTTTGGTAAGTTTTCCATTTGTTTTCTGCTTTTTTTTCTCTCTGTTTTCTTTGTGATAGTTTGATGGATGGATGGATCTAATGTGAGTTGTTGATGTAAATGTTTAAAACTTCACTGTATAAAGAGTTGACATTTTGAAAAAATATATAAAAATATACTTTTGAATGAGAAAATGTAGAAAATAGAGAGCCTAAGGAAAACTATTGGAAATAAGCAACACTAAGTTGACATTTATGTGTCTCAAATTATGCCTGAAGTTTTAGCTAAAGTTGCGTAATGTATGTGTAAAACAGTGCAACACGGAAAAAAATAACCATATACGGACACCACTACGTGATAAAAGACCAAAAAAAAAAGACCCCTGTCTCCCAGTTTTGCCCAAAGTCCTCCAGGTTTTTTTTATGGGTCCTCAAAGATGTGGGGCCTCGATGTCATTTTTGCAAAAAAATGATCATTTACTCAAGCTCATATTTTGCAAACCGTTTGGAATTTTGATATACTCTCTTTTTCACTTTTGCGGCTACCTAGGCGCTACCTAAACAGTGTTAAGAATCATTCCTAGGAAGTTCATATGTTCTAGAAAGTTGTTTACTGAGATCTTAGGTTCATTTTTGTAGTTGATTGTTTCCTTGAATTCTGAACGGTTTGCTACCTATCGACCTGAACAGGGGAAAAAAGGTAAAAAAAAATTGAATTTTTTTAAGTTTTTTGCGATTTTGACCTTGAAGATGAAGTTTTTTTATTTTATATGTTAACAATTTTTGTTCTTTATGACAAGAGCTACAACTTTACCTCAGAGAGTATATCAAAATTCCAAACGGTTTGCAAAATATGAGCTTGAGTAAATGATCATTTTTTTTTTTTGCAAAAATGACATCGAGGCCCCACATCTTTGAGGGCCCATAAAAAAAACCTGGAGGACTTTGGGCAAAACTGGGATACAGGGGTCTTTTTTATTTTGGTCTTTTATGACGTAGTGGTGTCCGTATATGGTTATTTTGCCATGACTTAAAAAATTACACAGTGTGTAATTAAAGGATAATCTTAATTAATAAACTGAAAATATTGTTGCTAACTTAAAGGATTGTCAATAAAATAGACTCGTAGCAATATTTAAGCACAAATTTTAAATTTTAGTTTTAGCATTTCGCTTTTAAACCATTTCCATAATTATGAATCCTTTTTCATTAATAATTTATCTTCTAAAAAGTCCTTTAACCGCAACATAGCGGTTGTCTGATATGCAGAATTTTTTGTTGTTGTTAATAATTATTTATTCAGTACAACAAACAATTTAACAACAAGCTAATTTAACATTTTATTATTATAATTATTTCATTATAATGAAAACAAAATTCTATATTGATAAAATTATTTAAGTTTTATTCATATTAGAGTTAATTAGAAAATGTGTGGGTAAAATACATTTGGTATTAAAAACATTTAAACACAAAGTCATTGACCTTTTCTGTAGTGGTGTAAAGGTTTGAACAAACATGACGCAAATGTTTTAAAAATAATAAAAGAAATTTAAATATAAAGTATACGAGGGCTGTTCAGAAATTAAAGAGAAAAAGCTAAGACCATACTAAAACAGCTCCTGGTATCCTTCTTTTATTGAATTTGTGACATACTAAACATTCAATTAATCTGAAAATATTTGGAAAATGGTTGTTCCTAAACAGTTTGTGTTTCTAAACATTCCTCGCATATGTAAAATTATATTTATAAAAATAACATATAAGAAAAATATGCATAAAATAGAAAAACCTACACACTAGCGCAAATATTACACACTTAGACACGCGTGTTATGGTAACAACGGATGCTGATTAGTTTTTTTTTTTTTTGTAAATAAAAAGAGAACATAGCAACCCTACAATATGGATATACATGTCATCAGCAAAATGTGTTTGAGGCAATGTATAGTTTTGTGCATAAAAATCAATAAATAATGACATCATCTCATAGGTCACTACTACGTGTGTATTTAAGTTTATGAAATGAAAAAAAATCACTCAAAATAATAATGAATGAATTAAGACAACTAACAGACTTAAGACGAACCTTAGCATTCTAGCATTTAAAAAAAAAAATTGTAAATTTATTGTTTTCTGTTATGCTTAATCGACTTACAATTTAGTGTACTTGTATTAGGCCTGAAAAACGGATTTATACCAAAAACCAAACGTGTTTCAAAGATTTTCTAATTATTAAACAAATTTTTCTTATAAAAAAAAATTCTATGCACAAATCCATAAAAATCTGTTTATTATGATTTATAAAAAAAAAAGTTTTCTTATTTCCATTTCTTTTTTAAATTCCATACAAATATTTTATTCTCAGAAATTTATAATGATATTTATGACTTGCAAACTATAAATTACTTACATTTATTTTTTTATATTTCCATGGAAAAAAATATGATGTTTACGGTATGTATTTTTAACTGTGTTTTAACTTGATGTCGAAAAAAATCTTGAAAAATTTAAAGCTGATAAGTTTTTCATATATCCTTTTTTGGAAACTAAAAATATAATTTTTTTTTTTCTTAAATTTTAATAATTAAACGGGATATATTTTACTAAGCACTATTTCTCTGTTTTAAAAATAACTTATTATTAACAATATTTAGAAAATTTTTTGATATCCTTTTAGTAAAATGTGTTTTTTTTTCTTATTAAACCTACAATTATTTTTCAATTATTATATCACATTATATAAACATAAAATAATTTTATATTATAATTCCTAAAAATTAATATAAAATGTAAAATTTAACAAAATTAATATATTTTTAAATTAACAAAAATGTAAAATTTTACAAAATAAAATTTGTTATATTATATTTTAACAAGATAAAAATATACATATTTTTTTCTTTATAAAAGTATTATGTACTTAAAGAGGCTCTATTGTTTTGTTTCAAAATTAAATTCCTGTAAAAAAAATTTTAAAAGTTTTCCTTATATCCTTTAAAAAACATTAAAATTTAAAATTTTTCCTTATATCCTTTAAAAAAAAACATTAAAATTAAACTTAAATAAATAAATAAAAAAAATGTTTTGGTAACAAAAATAAGAAATACCAATTATTACTTTAAATTAAACACTAAATAATTTTATATAAAAATTCCTAAAAATAAATAAAAAAAATGTAAATTTGATAAAAGAAAAAAATAAAATAAAAGGATACTTACAAAAAAAAAATAATAATAATAAATTATAATTAAGGTATTTAAGCTTTAAAAGTTTACTTTTACAAAAAAAAATAATAATAATAAAAATATAAATTTTATAATTAAGTTATTTAAGCTTTAGGTATTTTTTATAAAAAAATTTTAAATTTTATTTATATTCAATATTTCGCTACACCATTGGGTAGCATCAGGAAATAAAAATAGTTTTATATTTAATTGAATGAAAAAATTAAAAAAAAAATAAAATAAATAAATAAAAATAAAAAATTTAAAAAAAAATTTAAAATTTTTCTAAAAAAGACTTAAGCTTAAATAACATAATTATTAAATTATTAAAAAGGTCAAAAATTACAATAATTAACTAAAAATACATATATTTTTTTTTCTTGCTACGATATACGGCTTGTAGTACACACTATATAATTATCTCAAATAGACTTTTACATTTTTTCCATACAAAGTTTTTCATATAAACCTTAATTTAACAATTCATTTATGAATAACTAGCTGTGCCCATACACGTTGTGTGCGTCCTGACAATATTTTTTGCGATCAACACCAAATTTTAAGACTCTTATGTATTTACTTTATACAAAGGTACCCATCCCTGGATAAAATTTATATAAAATTCTAAAATTCTAAAAATTATTGTAAAGCTCTGTAAAAGACGTTTAAAGTATTTTAATAACAATGTAATTCCACAAAGTAAAAAATATAAATCAAATACAAATTTTATTCAATTGTCTATTTGCCAATAAGTAATTCATATTTTGTCATTATTTTAAAACAGCGCCATCTGTTGCGCAATCGTGTTGAAAATAACCCGCTTTCAATTCATATCTTGTCATTATTTTAAAACAGCGTCATCTGTTGCACAGCCGTTTTTAAAATGTTCCGCTTTCAAAAATAAAAGATGCCTTAAAGTATGCAGTACCTTTTAGTCGATAAAAAAACTGGAGTACTTTCATTGCTTATTTCCACTTTTTTGTGGATATAAGATATTAAAAAAAAAAGTATTGGAATCAGGATACTAAGGTTCCTCCTCACAAAATTTTGTTAAAATCCATCCAGTAATTTTTACGCGATGCGAACACAAAAAGAAAAGAAAGACAGGCAGACAGACTATTTTATTATATGTATTTGTTAAAAATTATTTGTGCTTTTTACCTCAATAAGTCAGGCTAGAGCGTCCAAAGCTATGACGGCAATATATGTAAGTAAGCCATTGGCACGACCTG
The DNA here is from genome assembly GCA_949628195.1 of Phasia obesa. Taxonomy (NCBI): domain Eukaryota; kingdom Metazoa; phylum Arthropoda; class Insecta; order Diptera; family Tachinidae; genus Phasia; species Phasia obesa. Next base: position 18,848,594 of record OX451219.1, on the reverse strand, counting down.
GGGAATGGGCCCAAGGAATGTAAATTGGCTGCTTGAAGCAGTAATCAAACCAATATTATTTTATGGTGCAACTGTCTGGTGGAGAGCACTAGATTTTAGGACAAACGTCTCTATTATAGAAAGGGTGTTGCGCACTATGGCGATCATTATAACTTGAGCCATTAATCAATCTTCTAGGAACAACGGATGTTATTCCTGAGCTCTTAGACTACTGCACCCCGTCACCCTTCTTCACGCGAGAATTCCACTTTGATTTGACGGAGGGATACTCTCTAACTCCCCGAACTTTACTGGTTTACACAGATGGTTCCAAAAGGGGAACGAGAGTGGGAGGTGGAGTCAATATAGAGGAGTTTGGAATCAGGATATGTTTCAGACTTCTGAATGACTGCAATGTCATACAAGGAGAAATATCTGCTATTAAAAAGGCGGCTAACTGGCTAAAGTACCACAGGATATCAGACAGAGATATCTGGATTTGTACTGATAGTAAAGCCGCTATCATGTCCCTTATAGGTGCGTATAGCACATCAAATCTTGTCCTTGAATGCCAGACATCCTTAAATGAGATGGCGGATAATTCGACAGTCACCCTTAAATGGGTGAGGGGACATGGGAATAATCAAGGCAACTGTGCTGCCGATGAACTAGCCAAGAAGGGAACACTATTGCACGATGATGCCATAGACATCTATTGTGTCATTCCCCTCTCGGCCTGTTTACACCGCATCAACTTTGCCCTTCACAACATAGCTCAGGCCAGATGGTCCAATGAGTCGACTTGCTCGATCGCAAGGACAATCTGGCCCTCGGTGGACCAAAAGAAAACGGTCTCGCTATTTCGGCTGCAGAAAATGCGACGTAATAGCAATAGCCACTGGTCATTGCTTATTTGGAGCCCATGCAAGCAGGATGGGTTTACCTTATAATGACTTCTGTAAAAGTTGCCAGGATGAAGAAGAGGAGGAAACGGTTGAACACCTTCTCTGTCATTGCCCTGCATTAGAACACTGTCGCCTACAATACTTGGGACGACGATGTTTTGAAAGCCTTTCGTGTGTTTCATCTCTGGAACCAATCAGGATTAACTCCTTTTTAAGGAACTGTGGTTGGTTTTCTAACCCTCTTCCAACTGAAGTGACATAGTTGCTCATCAACATATGTCACGTCCAATAGTGCCTTCACGGCTAACACCTTCCCTGTCTATGACCTTCTACCCACTTCTTTCTCTAATTTCTCAGTCTATCTTTGTTTTCTATCCTCTCTGTCTATCCCTCCTCTTATCTGCGGGTATCACAAAGGGACCAACATAATGGACCCAAGTGAGCTATTTCATTCCACTTCTCTTTCTCCTCCTCTATACAAGCTGCCTGCTTAACCTAACCTAACCTACCTCAATAGCTTTACATATGTAAGTATATAATTTTTATAAATTCAAAAAATGTTTTTCCCTTTTCTTTCCTTTACTAAAAACCACATCACTATAGAAAATAGTAATGTAAGGGTATAAAAAATAAATTTTCGTATAAATTTTTTTTTAAAAAACCTATAATTCAAAAATATATTTTATGTATATGACCCTAATATTTTAGGTATTTTATATTAATATTCATTAAGCAAATGCATAAATTTTTGCTTGGCTTATTCACGATTTTTTCTACTATTTTTCTCTTGCATTACAGATTATAAATTGGGCTTTTAAAATCCAAAAATTCAGGCTAAAATTGATTATATATATTTTTATTTTTATAATTTTTTTTGCTAACAGGTTGTGTTTTGTTATAGGTTACACAAAAGTATTTTTTATAAACTTTTGTAACCCTCGTTTTAAAAGTTTTTCATATATCCTTTTTTTTAAATTCTAATATTTATTACAATTTTTGGAATTTTTTTAAATCATTCGTTTTTTAATGCACAGAGATTTTCCAAATATTATTAAAAAGCATATATGGAACGCTTTTAACCTTATATCCTTTTAATTAATATTTTCGAAATCTCTGTGACAAGTTTTACGCATTAATAGCGGTAAAATAAAATTTTTTCAAATAAATGCTATAAAAGAATGTCTGAGTGTATTCTTTAAAATTCTGGCAAAGAAAAAATAAAAAATACATCTAAAAATACTTTTTAGAGAGAAAATAGGTATTTTCATAAAATTCAACTTGTTTAAAACAAGAGAAGTCAAAAGAGAGCCAACTTTAAACTTAACAAAAACAAACTTAACAAAAAATTCCTAGAATTTTTTAACCTGTTTATTTGTTGAAGCTTGCATTGATAGAGAAAACATTTAACTTTCTTGTTATTTGTTTTTGTTTTTTCCTGCTTTTATTTCTATAACCAAATTGTGTGATTCATAATTATAGAACAATATAAGAATATTTTTCTTTTGTTGCTCTTTACTACACACACAGAAACTGTGTTGAAATGACATTTGCATTCACACAGTAGCTTAATATGTGTTAAAATGCAAAAATTATTTACACATACAAATACTGTTATTTGCACTTTATTTCAGTAACTCTTGTATATGTGAGATGCTGATGACGATGACAAAACTGATGATGATGTTGACGATGCCAACAACAGCTAGCAGCCAGAACCACATCCGGCTTCCTAACGAAAATGACAAAAATATGAAAAATAAACAACCGCACAAAACAATAAACCTAGCAAAAGCGTATACTACTCGTACAAACAAAAATCTAAGATAAAATCCCAACAAACCGCACGACATCATATTTCACATAGTCTATGACAAGTCTATACATATACATACATACTTATTCTCAGTTTTAGTATTCATTCTATACATACAAACAAATCTTAGAAAAAAAAAGCCTGAAAAATTGTTACTATGCAATCTACATACATATGTATACAAACACATATGCATGTATTGAAATGGCATGAACTACAGAAAGAGAGCAAGAGCAAGAGCAAAAGTTTATGGTGTTAATAATGATAAAAACAGATTGCTTTTTCTTCACACATTTGCCACGCTTTTCCTGGTTTGGTTTTTTAAATCTGTCTCTAGGCAAACAATAATTTTTATTTCCATCATCTGCCTCTTGTATTTCTTTGTCATGAGTTTTAAGCAATAAACATTTCAAATGAACATTATACGAGGGTATAAAGGTTTTGTAAGGAGTTTAGTTTAGTATCTGGCTGCCTAACTTGATTTGCTTGATATCTTTGATTGTGGTTTTAATTTGTTTACATATCAAAGTATGGGGTTAAGTGTTTTATTTTTGTTAGCATATTTTGTGTATTTATATATATCTGATCTGTATGTGATGTTTAGCAAATCACAATATCTATTACAAGCTGTTAAATTTGACTCTTTTAGAAATTAGTTGCTTTAAAAATTAATTTAGTGTTTTTCTAGTTGTCAATTAAAATAAAGGATATATGAGCTTCTTTTATAGAAAGAATTTTGCGACATCTATATTAGTTTCTACATAAAGTTATTATATAAAACCAACCTCTATGAAATGAACTTTATCAAAAATAAGTTTATAAACAACAAAAAATAGAAATAAACTGCTTTATATTATCATTTTAGAGCTACAAAAAATAGAAAAAAAATTAAGCTTTATTTATTTATAAACAAAAAATATTAAAAGAAAACTACTTTATATTATCATTTTAGAGTAAAAAAAAAAATAAAATAATTTTAAGCTTTTCTGTCGATTTTTTTAACTTTTTCTAAAAAAGGATATATGGAGAACATTTGATTGAACAACTGTATAAATTTATTTTTGATGCCAGTTTATAGTCCTGAGGAAACTACTTATCGTAAGCTAAAATTAAAGAATAATAATTATACCTGTAACCAAAAAAGAAAAGAAATAATAAGTTTTCAAAAAAAAATTCCCAAAAATTCTTAATAAAAACAAAATATTGAGGAAAGTAATTTGAATGGAATTTTAAAATAGTAATATAATAAATAATAAAATACTAAAATATTATACTGTTTCAAAAAAGCCTTAAATAAAATATTTTATAATTAATAATACATATTTCTGCAAAACAAAACACCATTGAGGAATTTCCAAAAAAGGATATATAGGAATCTTTTATATTATTTATTGTAGAAACTAGTTTAAACCACTTAAAAAAATAATATACGTACATTATTGAAGATATAAAATGTAAGGATCTAAAGCGCAACCTTTAAGTGTGTGTTAGTTATTTTATAACAAAGAAATTAAACTCATCAAATCGTGATATCAAGTAGTTAAGTTTATTTAATTTTAAACAATCCAAAAGGATATGTAAATTTATTATATAAATATTAATGGCAAACTAACATATGCTAAAATCTACATCATATCTAATTAATTTTAATTTAAATAATCTCGATTTGTGTTTATATTATATATGGGTAAAAATAATTTAAACAATTAGAAAAAATTAACAAATCTGAAATTTAATAACTAATAGATTTCCGAAAGCAAACGAAAAAAAAATTTCGCGTTTAAAAAAATTCAAACAAATTTACCAAAAAAAGGATATATAATAGACTTTAAAATGAAAGCTATTTAAAATAAATTCTTAATGGCAAATGGAAGTATATTATAAATGACGTACTATAGGCAAATTCGAAAAAAAAATAAAAATAAAATTAATTAAAAAATTAAGACTACATACAAATGAACATCTTAAAAATCAGTAATTTTTTGCTTAAAAAAAAAACTTAAATAATATAAAGATTTACAATATTTAGCAAATTTTTAAAATATCCGTAAAAAAGGATATATGTAGCTCAACAAAACTATTGATTATATGTATTTAATTTTATGGGAAAAGGCAAACATAATCAAAACCTCGAACTGTAGTAAAATAAGATTTAAAAACTTTGCAGATAAAATATAAAAAATACACAAATTTCTTGTTATTAATATTTCTGCAACACAAGACACTACTCAGTAATTTCCAAAAAAAGGATATATGGGAATCTTTTATATTATTTATTGTTGAAACTTGTTTATACCAGTTAAATTTATTTCATTTTGAGCTACATATCGTAGGCAAGTAAATTAAAAAAAAAATTGTATTCTAAGTATTTTTAATACTTTCAAGAAAAAAAGGATATATAGACAACTTCTGTAATACTAGTAATAACAATTTAATTTAAAATCTCCAATTAAATACCGACATATCGTTTCCCGTTAGCATAAAATAAAACAAAAAAAAAAGAACTGAATAAAATTATTTGTAAAAAAGATAAAAATAATAACATACTTCAGTTATATATATTACATTTGTGTGTTAAATATTATAAGTAGACGAAAACATTCCTCGAGCTAGAGATCTAATTATTGTGTAAAACTAATTCTTTATTGCCAATATTTCGCTACAATATCGAGTAGCATCATAAGGGCCTATGATTTCAGTGTTGAAGCTTTAAATTTAAAATAAAGGATATATGAACAACTTCTAAAATAATTGTCATTAAATTTAATCTATAATTATTTAATAGAGTGTGTTATCAGGTAAGTATTATGTTTGCAATAAGATATACTTTTTAAAAAATTTTATTTTCAGAAAACAGATTAAAGTGCATTTACAAAAACAAATATAATTAGAATTAAATGTTTTTTAACATCAAATATTCTCAATATTTTAATAACAAATAAAAAGGATATATTAACAGCTCCTAAACTATTTAGTTAAGTAATGAGATTTTAAATATATTACAAAGCATAGTCTCACTTGTGTCCTGTAAGCATACAAAATATTTAAATATTTATTGTAAAAGAGGTTATAATGAATCATAAATATTTTTTGTAGTTTGTTTTTTATTTTTATTAAAAATGTATTTCTTTTTCCATAACTTGTAGTTTTTTTTTTTTTTTTTTTTTTTTGAAAAAAAGGATATAGGAAAAATTTTTGAACTATTAGCAGCAAAAATTTAATTTTACATTTGTTCTAAAGTACTATCAAAATAATTTACCGTAAGCACAAAAAAGTCCAAAATATATATATATTAAATTTTTAGTAAAAAGGATATATTAACAGCTCCTAAACTATTGAGTTAAGTAATGAGATTTTAAATATATTACAAAGCATAGTCTCACTTGTGTCCTGTAAGCATACAAAATATTTAAATATTTATTGTAAAAGAGGTTATAAGGAATCATACATATTTTTTGTAAAGTTTGTTTTTTATTTTTATTACAAATGTATTTCTTTTTCCATAACTTGTAGTTTTTTTTTTTTTTTTTTTTTGAAAAAGAGGATATAGGAAAAATTTTTGAACTATTAGCAGCAAAAATTTAATTTTACATTTGTTCTAAAGTACTATCTAAATAATTTACCGTAAGCACAAAAAAGTCCAAAATATATATATATTAAATTTTTAGTGAAAGCAATTTTAATTCAAAATTGTGTAAAAAAAATTTTTAATTTTTTTTCATAATTTTTTTAATTTTTCCTTTTTATTTCTAAATACTTTTTTCTTCATCTTAAAAGGGTTTAACCCTTAAGAAAACGTAAAATTTTTTTTATTTATTTAACCTTTTTTTAATTTTGTTGCTCTAATTTCTTTTTACATTATGGTTATATTTATTTAATAAATATTTTCTTTACCTTAAGGCAGTGATTTCAAATTACGCTTTTATTTTCTATCCCAAAAACACGCTGTATTTATTATGGGTTGTCTTTATTATTTATTGAACATTATTTATTTTGTTTATATACAAAAATAGAAGAAAGACATTATAACATCATGCTGTATGATGTTATTCTGTTATAGAAGATGTGATTTAACAAGTATAAGGAATAAAAATTGTATATGAGCCACAGCCACAATGACGACAGCTTTCCAAATCCCTTTGCTAGAAAATAACAAGCAATATAGCTTCATTTTATTTAACTTCAATTTAGTCTATTGACTTTTATAGCAACAACATTTTGTTGACTTAAGCAAAAGCATATGTTGATACTATACACACACACAAACATACACTCACATACACACAACGACAATGACAATGACAAGAATAAGGAAAAATTTTAAGTATGAATCACCATTTATAAAGAAAATATATTTAATTTTAGTTGTGTAGGTTACAGTCAGAGCAATTCATTCATTGATTATAAAATCAATGTTTTCTTTTTTTTTTTTTTTTTGGTTGGTTATTTTAGTATAAAAAAATCTCAGCTTTATTTCCCAAGATAGCAAGGATGCAAAGAAAACACTTGTGCTGTCACATACTCTTACTCTTTCTCAGAAATGGAAGCCAACAAACAAAAAAAAAATAGAAAACAAAAATAATATCATCAACCAAAACTATATTGTGAAAGCTAAAAACGATGACGCTGTTGATTGTCTGCAAGGAAAAGCCAGCTTATTTTCATTTTTAGTCAATGAAGCGTCAAGGACTTTGTATACGTTCATGCAACAACAATTTGAAGTTTTCTGTTATGCCATTGTAATATTTTGTACTACAGCTATGGCAATGGTAGCTGGTGGCTGGTGGCTGGTGGCTGACTGGTGCTTTCTTCAGTTAGGTTAGTGATGATGCAATACACCATTGTTGTTTAAATATCTTCCACAGACATTTAGGCTCATTAAAAATGGAAAACAAAAACCAGCTGCTTTTACGTGTATGTATATGTAAACTGTATGCATATGAGTAAAAGTCATTCATTAAAAGCAAAGTTTATACTAAATGTTATAATTTTTTTTTTTTTCTTCTTTTCTATTATACAGCGCATACATCACATCACATGGTTACAATTTGTATTTACGTAGCCCTGGTAGTTATTGATTTTTTTTTTTTTTTGTTTTCTTATTTTTAGTTTTGTCATTCATTCATAAAATTGTTCACATACAAAGCATGTACACACACATATACGACAAATGATGTAAGTTGAGGATGTAGTACTAAAGATTGGTAATTTATAGGTCATGTTTTACGACTAACGGAATTGATAAATTAGATAAACGCCTCTACAAACTTCTAAAATGTATGCTATAAATTGAACAGCCTAAAGGTAGGCTATAATAAATTTAATTGCTCAAGTTAGGCAAACTTTTGTATGGGTTTTTTTATAACTATGGTTTCAACTTCCTGCAGCAAAATTTATTTTAAGAAAATAACAAAAATAATACTATAAATAATAGTGTATCAAAATAAATTATCAACCAAAATTTAAGTTGGGAAAGACATAAAATCTAAGGATCTAAAGAGTAACCTTTAAAGGTGTGATAGTTAAATTATTATAACAAAGAAATTAAACTCAACAAACCGTGATATCAAGGAGTTAAGTTTATTTAAATTAGATTTTCGTTAATTTTAAACAATCAAAAAGGATATATGTAAAGTATAACAACAATGTAAAAGTTATTATATGAATTTTAATGGCAAACTAACATATGCTAAAATCTACATCATATCTAATGAATTTTAATTTAAATAATCTCGGTTTGTGTTTAAATTTCCTGGGTAAAAATAATATATGAACAAATTTACAAATCTAAAATTTAATAACTAAAAGATTTGCGAAAGCAAACGAAAACAAATTTTTCGCGTTTAAAAAAAATTCAAAAAAAGGATATATTATAGACTTTGAAATTAAAGCTATTTAAAATAAATACTTAATGGCAAATGGAAGTATATTATAAATTACGTCCTGTAGGCAAAAAAAAAATTCGAAAAAAATAAAATATAAAAAATAATTAATTAAAAAATTAAGAGTACATAAAATGTTTAAAATTAATGACAATCTAATTTAAAGGGATATAAAGGATATATATATATATATATATATATATAAGGGATATAAAGGATATATATATATATATATATATATATATATATATATATATATATATATATATATATATAGTATTAATGTAATAATTATTATATGAATTTGAATGGCAAATTAAAATTCATATAATAATAAAATTCTACCTCATATCTATTGAATTTTAATTTGTCTTTATATATCATGGGAAAAAATAATTTATACAATTAGATAACTAAAATTTCAGAAAACAAATAAAATAAATTTTTCAAGTTTAGGAAATTCTAAGAAATTTACCAATAAAGGACATTTGACAGACTTTAAAATTAAAGCTATTTTAAATAAAAACTTAGTGTCCAATGGAAATATGTTATAAATTACATCCTGTAGGCAAATAAAATTTGAAAAAAAATATGTTAAAAAAATAAAAAATAAAAAAATTATTTATTTTAAAAAACTAAGACTACATATATAGAGCTACAAATATAGAGCTTGAAAATCAATAATATTTTGCCTTTAAAAAAAAAATTTTAAATAATATAAAGATTTACAATATTTAAGAAATTTTTAAAATATCCGTTAAAAAAGGATATATGTAGCTTAACAAAACTATTGATGATATGTATTTAGTTTTAATGGAAAAGGCAAACATAATCAAAACCTCATCCTGTAGTGAAATAGATTTAAAAACTTTGCACATAAAATATAAAAAATACACAAATTTGCTACTATAAAATACTAATGTTTTTAAAAGAAATAAAACATTGGCCTCTTTTTAATAATTTTTTTTTTTTTTTTGATTTTGATGACTGATCGTATAACATTTTTTACACAGAAAAAATTTTTTGCACAAATTAAAGGTTTTTATTAGTTTAATAAATTAAAAATTCAATTAATTTTTTGATTGATATAAAAAATATATTTGTTTAAAACAGAATAAAAAACAAATTCCTAATTTAACAAATACTTGAATCAAATTATTATTTAATTGAATTTTAATCTGAAACCAATTAAAATATTTTATGGGTAAAATATTTTTTTCTGTGTAGTTTTATTAGAAATAAAGTTTTTATATAATTTTTAATTTTATTATAAGTTTTTTTATTTTTTTGCTCGAATTTCGATTAGTTAGCGAAGTTAAAATTGCTTTAGTGATATCTCTTGAATTTTTGGCAAAATTTCGCTTTTTTGTAAAATTATTTGTATACCCTTTACCACAGGCGGAAAGGGCATACATACATACATATATACGTTTGTCATTCCGTGTGTAATTTCTACAATATTCACTTCCGACCCCATAAAGTATATGTATATAATCTGGATCTTTGATTAAGTGACGTCCGTCCAAAAACTTTTCAATATAATTTTTACAAAAATTTTCTAAAATTTTTACAAAAAAATTTCTATAAAATTTTTACAAAAAATTTCTATAAAATTTTTACAAAAAAATTTCGATAAAATTTTTACAATAACATTTTGACTAACTATTTACAATAAAAAAATTCTTTAAAATATTTACAAAATAATTTCTATAAAATATTTACAAAATAATTTCTATAAAATTTTTACAAAAAAATTTCCATAAAATTTTACAACAAAATTTCGATAAAAGTATTACAAAAATTTGTCGATACAATTTTTACAAAAATTTTTCGATCAAATTTTTACAAAAATGTTTCGAGCAACAACTAACATTTTTCTATTTCCTAAATAATTATTAAATTTTAAATTATTTAAACATATATAAAATTATTTAAACTATTTAAAAAGTTCAGCAAATTTACTTTAATACCTTTTTTTCAAACCTAAACTAAATCCCTCTAAAAATTATTAAAATTCTTTCAAATAACTTTTTTTTGTTGTTGATGTGGGCTTATGGGAATTTATTAAATTTATATTTATTTGTTAGTATCCAAATACAACTTTTTATATTTGTTTAAGGATTACGTAAGGCATGCCATTTAAGCCTAATAAAATGTTTTCTGTCTCATAAATACTCTCGATTAAAGAAGCTTTAAAATATTCAAAAAATCTATTACTTATTTTAAGTTATAATAAAAGAATCCTTAAAATTTTTTTTAAAAAGGATATATATGAAACTTCCGAGATAATAAGATTATAAGGCAAATGTAAGAACAAGATTAAAGCTGGGCATAATTTACATCCCGTATGCTATTCAAAATTATAAAAATGTTTTTTAAATGGTATTTTAATAAAAAATTGAATATATATCCTTTAACCGGATAAGCCATAGGGCTGGAATTTTACCAGTCCGGGTAGGTTCGATTTCCACCAAAGACTATCGTATCTTCACAAGGGTACAAAATAATTTGGCTACCTTAAACAGGTTAACTGCGTTACTGAAAGTCTTGTAGGCTAGCAGGCCGGGGTTGTAGTTTCGATTCCCACCAAAGACCATACAATATAATGTGGCTACCTTAACAGCGTTACTGACTTCAAGTATCATTTGGTCAAGATAAAGATCGGGGTAAGACGGTACTAGCATACTAGTCTAGTGAAAGAGTGAGGTTTTAGCGCACATTGGCTAATATTAGGTTTTAAACTACAGTCAGTCACATATTAATTGGGGATATTATGGAGACCTTAACCTTAGGAAAATGTTAGCAATTATGAGAGACATTTTGATGTCGAAGAAGGTCAACATTTATTAGTCGCGAGTCTGAATTCAGAACAGTTGAGCGTAGATGGCTAGTGACAGCACGAAACTCATTGGAAGTAAAGTAATCATTAATTACCAATCGGGTACCAGAAATTATTGAGTAAAATTAGTAGTCCTCTATAACAATAGAATTCAAAAAACAAAAATACATTAAATTTATAACTTCACAAACTGATAAATAAAATAATTTATTAAATAATATAATTTAATTTAAATAAAATAATTTATTATTTTATTTATTATATATAAATGTGCTTAGCATTTTATATTTCGAAATACATACCTACAGGATTTTTTTTAATTTTATTAAAATCATTTTACGGTATTTATGCAGCAGATAATACAATACATAATTGAATGAATTATTTGCTAAATGCTCATAAAGTATTTTAATATATGGCATAAGTAAGTTTTTTTAATAATCATATATCCTTGTTTTTATTGGCATTTTGCAAGGCCTTATTTGATTTTTAATTTAAAATGGCATCAAAATGACTCAATGACAATTTCAGTTTTAATCCTTCATATTTAATATTATGTGAGAATTTGTTTGATACTGCCTTTCTTTCACAATATATCTAATTTATTTTAAGGAAAGTAAAATATATTAAACGAAATTTCAATTACATTAATCATATTCCTATACCTTACAGGGAATATTGAATTTTCAGTAATGTAGAACAAAGTAACTCAGCTGTCCTGATTGTTTCTTAGCAGAATAACAGTCTCTTTCTATACTCTGCTACTTTAGAATCCACTAAATCATGCGCTAAGCTTAAGCCTGAAACCTCGATACCTATGGCGGATTTAAGATCTAATAATTTCACCTTAAATTATGTTGTTTTTTTTGCGATACTAGAAAAGGTTCCAAGTTGGATTATCTTGCATATTTGGAGATATCCATCATTTGAAAACCCCATATAATAATATAACAAATAATAAGGAGTTTATCGTAGCTTTTTAGACGGTTAAAATTCGGATATCCTTCAGACTGTGGCAACTCAGCTAAATTACCGATCTTCTTCCAAACAAAACATAATTTTTTTCAGTATGATACTTTAAATCTTCTATCAGATAACCAGATGACTAGGCTGTAATTATAGCTATCAGAAATTTTCGATGCATATCGCAAAATGCTCGCATGATCAGTCCACACTATATTAAAATATGCCTTTAATGGCACACTGGCTCCATGGCACAGTGTGAATTTTAATCCATAACATCAAAGCTAAGGTTTGCAATGATAAGTTTAATTACCCAGT